>PVJX010017143.1:0-38943 GCA_004027295.1 Dolichotis patagonum | reverse complement strand
AACCCCTCCCAACATATGCTCTTTTGTGACGGGGTTTTCACTTAGCATGATTTCAGGGTCACTAATACAGCCTCAATCAGTCCTTCAATCCTTCTGCAGGAGGATCACAAGTCATGCACGGAAACATATTCTGTGCACCCCAGCATTAGCAGACAGACTTGCTTGTTTCCGCTACCTGCTATGGCAAACAGTGCTGCACTGGACATTTGTAGATGAGTGTGAGGCATGTTTTCATTCCTCCCGATGTAGACCCAGCGTTGGTACTGCTGAGTCGCCTCATGTTGGCTTAACATTTGAGGAAGTGCCAGGCTGTTTTCACCACATCCTTGCTAACAGTTGTTCTTCATTTTAGCAGTTCTCAAGTGTGAAGTGAGACCCACTGTGAGTTTGTGTGTGTTTCCCTGATAGTTTCTTGTGTGCTCACTGCTCACACGTATATCTTTTGAAAAAAGTCTTTTCAGATCATTTGCCTGTTTTTTTTTCTAAATGTTGAGCCGTAAAGTTCTTTATATTCTAGATACAAGACTTACCAGATACATGACCTGCAGGGTCCCCCCTTCCCTGTATTCCATGAATTATCTTTTATTGGTTTTTTTGTTTGAAATAGAGTCTCACTATGTAGTTCAGCCTGGCTTTGAACTCACTATGTAGCCCAGGCTGGCGTCAAACTAATGGTGATCCTCCTGCCTCAGCCTCCCAAGGGCTGGGATTACAGGTATGTGCCACCACACCCAACTATTTTTTATTTTGAGACAGCATCTCACTAAATTGCCCTAGCCTAGACTAGTCTCAAATTTGTAACCCTCCTGCTTTGGCCTCCTGAGTAGCAGCAATTACAAGTGTGTGCCCTCTGCGTCCAGTTTTGACTGTTGATATTGATGCCACAAGTTTTGAAATTTTGCAGTCGATCAATCCATCTACTTTGCCAGTCGTGTTTTTGGTGTTGTATCTAAGAAACTACTGCCTAACCCAGGCCCCATACCACTCCATTACCAAGGTTTACCCCATGGTCTGTTCTGAAAGGCTTAGAGTTTTACTTCTGTTATTTAGGTATGTGGTCCCAAGACCTCTAAAAGTCTTACCTCTTGAGGAGTATTTTCCCAGGGAAATGTTTATGATACCATCCAAAAAGAAACAACTAAACTGTTGTTAAGAGGAAATGTGTACTGCTGCTCCTTAGCATTCTGCTCCTGCGGGGAACAATATTTGCAATGCACCAGTGCTCTGTGTAGGACAAATGAGTGCTTTCACAAGGCCAGCTTCTGAATGGGGCACAGTGATGACCTATTTGCTGGAGAGCCAGTCCAAGCCGCTGGCTTCACGCGTGAGGGAGAAAGAAAGGCTCCACTGTGAGGGGCGGAAACCCCCCAACACCCAATTGCTAATTTGGTCTGAACGAGGGAGCTCAGAGCCTTATGTGGCTTGCAAAACTCCACTTTCTGTTTGCTCAAGGAAGATGAATCAAAACTGATTCTTAATGTCTTGTGACCTGGAAATATTTAATGTAAATATAATGGTCCTTTTATTTATGTTTTCCCCATAAAGCAGGGAGGAAGATGACATAACATAAACAAAGCAAAGGCTGTCTTTGCAGGTGGCGGGCGGTGGGGGTGTGCTCCCAAGATTCACAAACCGAGTCCAGGGACTCAGCACTGAACTGTAGTCCCAGTAGCTTCAGGTTGTCTCAGTGGGGTGCAGATTAGGACCAGCAGGGGCGAAAGAAGTGGGCTGTCTTCTCTCAGCCCAGAGGCTGACACTGTCCCTTCTGCAGCAGCCCGTGGGCGGGCTTCCCCAGGGAGGCGGGCTAGAGACTCCGCACCTGGGTCAGGACTGGCACCTAGAAGCCTCTGCCCCGGGGCTGCCTGCCCAAGTCCAGATGCCTGGCAGGACCCAGGTCAGCCCTGTGAGCCACGCAGCTGGGCATGGGCCTGGGTGCTTGGGGCACAGAGTTTCCGAGAACCTGCCCTGGCCACACCGAACACACAAGCTCAGATGTTAATTTAAGAAAACACTCAAATTTAGCTGGGGTCTTGGAGGCTGAGACAGAAGGATGGCCACAAGTTTGAGGCCAGCCTAGGTTACATAGTAAGTTCAAACCTGATCTACATAATGAGATACTGTCTCAAAAAAGAAAAATGTTTATTTTGGGTGATATTCTGAATTAGTAATCATTTCACAGAACTGAAGGGATTTTTTCCCCCAGAAATTAGAAAATATAAAGCTGGGCATGGTGGTCAATAGTCCCACCTACTCAGGAGACTGAGTAGAGAGGCTCTCTTGAGCCTAGGAGTTCTATGCCAGCCTGGGCAACATAGTGAGCCCTATCTCAAAAAACAAAGCAAAATTAAGTGTATTACTCCAATAAATAATGTACAGTGGTATGATTAAGCTATTAATCTATAAGAGATGTTTAAAGGACAATGACATACCTTATTATTCAAATTGATATTAATGCCAATTGAACAACAACCCTATTAATTAAAGCAGGGTAGATTGGATCTCAACTGATCGTTCTCCCTCTCCTCCCACCATATATATATATGTGTGTGTGTGTGTGTGTGTGTGTGTGTGTTGAAATGGGTCTTGCTAGATACTTCAGGCTGGTCTTGAACTTGAGGCAATCCTCTTGCCTCAGCTTCCCAAACTCCCAAATGCCGGGATTACAGGTGTATGCCACTGTGCCCAGTACTACACCTAGCCAGACATTCAAATTCCTGCTAATACATGAAAGTAATAAGACATTATTTTCTATATACTATACCATTAATGAATATTAATGAATGAGCCCAAGGGATACATCCAGAGTGACCAAAAGCCCTTGGGTAACTCTTGCTGAATTTGCTGGGGACAGAAGGTACTCCAAGGAAAAAGCAGTGCTCACACAAAGAGGATGAGTCCTAACTCAGTAAAATCATCTAGCCTGAAGCCAACACCTCCTGTTTTATAATATTTGTTTCTTTGAT
Source organism: Dolichotis patagonum (assembly GCA_004027295.1). NCBI lineage: Eukaryota > Metazoa > Chordata > Mammalia > Rodentia > Caviidae > Dolichotis > Dolichotis patagonum. Next base: position 35,980 of record PVJX010017143.1, on the reverse strand, counting down.
TACTTTTATATATCTAGGAACAATAGTATATACAAAAAAAGTAAAACTGTTGCTTGGATATATTGCATTTGTGTTTTAGACAGATGTCCTTGAGTGCTGTTATGGTTTATATCTAGGTGCCATCAAAGCCTCATGTGCTCATAGGTGAGGCTTCTGGAAGGTGACTGGCTCATGGGGGCCTGATACTCTTTAGTAGATTTATAGCTAAGTGAGATGTTGGGAGCTGAAGCATGGTTGGAGGAGGTGGTTCACTGGTGGCCTGAAAGGGTACATCTCCCTCCTCCTCCCTTGATCCCTCTCTGTTTCCTGCCACCATGCCACGAGCTGTTTCTCCTTGCCATGCTGCCCTGCCTTGGAGCCAGGCAACTATGGACAGATGATTTTATTATGGGTATCAGATATTGTGTCCCAGCAATGAGAAAATAACTAAGACAAATGCTTTTTCTGCAAAAGATCAGGATAAAACACTATTCTATCACAAATATCTAATTTATACATTATGATTTTTCTGATAGTTTCATGTATTTACTTTACCTTCAAGTCTGAATTATGAGTGATGTTTCTCTTTCCTGCCCACTGTAACAGATTATCTAGACCACACATTCAGTAGGCACTTAAAGAGCACCTAGACCAACCTCCTGTTTTAAGATTTAGAAATAAGACATAGAGACATACTGACATTGGTGGCAATAAAACAAATCAAACACTGACGGGTACCCTCTAAAGCAGTGGTGCTGAACCTAAGGCACATGTGTTATTTCTTTTAAAGCAAAAGGTGTTAATGTATGAGGTTTTTTTCTAAACTAAAACCTCAGTATCTAGGTTTAATTGCAGTGTTGGCACTCTGTGTTTTGGCTCACAATTTGGGCACTCATCTCTAAAAGGTTCACCATCACTGCTCTAAATGTTCTGACTGAAATGAGATCACAATGCAGTTGTGAACTGTCAAGAATTCACTCACCACACAGTTGCAACATACGCACTGCTACATCAGGTCAATACTGATGGAATACTGACAAGAGACACTTGCCCTGGCCTCATGCCACAGGCCACTGGGTATGGGCTGACAGGGGAGAACATCCATGAGGCCATTAAACTTCTGGAAAGTGATCCAGGAATTCATGGAGAAAAGGTTTCTGTGCCTGCAAAGTCAGTTCTTCAGAAAGGCATGAGTGATGACAAGCTAAGTAGTATAGCAAGTCCCCAACTTATGAACATTCTCCAGTTTTGACCTTTCACAGGTGTACCACACAAGATTCATTTCGTCGCACATGAATGAATCCAACTTATAAACAATTCTCCTGGAATGGATGGAACTCATGTGCAAACCCAGGACTTACTGTACAAATACATTAAAAAGGTTTCAAGGGCTGGGGGTATAACTCAGTGATAGAACCTTTGCCTAGCATGTAATAGCCCCTGAGTTAGTGAAGGGAAAGGGAGAGGGAGAGGGAGAGGAAAAGGGATACATAGGGAGGGAGGGGGAAAGGAAATGGGAGAGAGAGAAGAAGGGGGGGAGATAAAAGAAGAAAAGAAAGGAAAAGTAGGATTTTTTTTGAGACAGGTCTTGCTATGTAGTTCAGGCTGGCCTTGAACTCACTATATAACCCTGACTGGCCTCAAACTCACAGTGATCCTCCTGCCTCAGCCTTTCAAGTGCTGGGATTATTGGTGTGCACTACCATGCCTGGAGAAAAGTAGGTTTTGAAAGGGTGCAACCTTCTTCTAGATCTCAAATCCTGCCTATGAGAGAATAAGAACAGGTGTCACGCAGAGGAAACAGAAATCATGGAACAGCAATGGCATGAAAAGGCTGATAGTTGTAAGTTAGGCATCCTTAGGTCAACAGAACCACAAAGAGCCAGGAAGACAAAGTGAGGGCTGGCTCAAGAAGATAGGGAGGAGATATGGAAAGGACACACGTTTTCTTCTTTACCTTCACACACTAGAGGCAACTGTGTTTATGAGGCAGGAAAGACCCTGTGAACCACCCCACTTCTGGTTCTGAAGAGCCTTAGCAAGGCTAGCGGTACACTCCCCATATCTGCACAGAATGACACAACTTCCAATCCCAGGAAATATGCCCCTAACAGACTGGCCTTCCTCATGAGCAGTGTTGTTTTTAACAGCTGCATTCCTGACAAAAGAGTCAGAAAATGAATCAGAGCTTTAACCAGTAAAATGCCATCATCACAAAGACACACTATACCCTTCGAAAACTTTTAAAAATGAGGAGGGCTGGGGTGAGGCTTAGTGATATAATGCTTATCTCACATGTGAGGCCCTAAGTCCTGTCCCAAGCACCATACATGCACACAGAAAACAACAAAAAGCCCAGTCAAGTAAGAAAAAGAAAGTTAAAAACAGGGAGCAAGGCCTTGTGTGGCTTCATCACAGAAACAGCACCAGTGAAGAGGCACAGAGCACCAAGATTTACAAAGTAAATACCAGACTTTTAATATTAACTTCCTTACTTTTTCTAGAATTTATTTCCAAATGTTTTCATTATTTTATTTCTATCAATGTTACATGGACACAGAGTCTTACGCAGTTCTGCTCCATCTGTTACAAAGAAAATACAAGTTCATTGTCTCCTTCTCTCACCCTTTTCCCATGCACTAATGCTATCTTTTGAATCTTAAATTAAAAACTGGGTCACATGTGGTAGTGCATGCCTATAATCCCAGCATTCAGGAGGCTGAGGCAGGAGGATCAGTAAGAGTTCAAGGCCAGCCTGGGCTACTGTTGGCCCACTTACAGGGCCCAAGGGAGATTTTCGAGGGTAAGGTACCCAGGTTAAAGAACGCATATGTGCAGGACATCAGCAACAGTAGGCAGCATGGAGCAAAGCCGAGTGGCAGAGCACAAGAACAGCCTGCATCTTTGCTGTATAAGTCTTATGCAGGTTATTATTGCCTGTTTACATTCTTACATGCTGGCCTCATTGGTGCATGCATAGTTATCCACTGCTAAGTCATGGTTTTATAATTGTGCCCCGTTCTGTGCCTGTGCTGAAAATGGGGTCGTGTTGTCACAGCTTTCCGGAAGCATCCTTACACGCCCAGAGCTTTGACTGTCTGCACCGTTCCCTATGGCTGCAATGTGAGTTCAAGGCCAGCCTGAACTACAAAGCAAGACCATCTCAAATTTTAAAAAATCATTAAAAATGAGGGTATCTGTGTGCTAGGGATTGTGTGCCAAGCACACACTCTACCACTGAGCTATACCCTTAGTCCACTTATTTTTTGGCTGATATATAAGAACATAGAAGTTGTCCACGTATCTGGCATACCATGTGATGGTTTAATACATGTATAAATTGTATAATGCTTAAATTAGGGCAAAATTAGCTATCTCCTCAAACATGTATCATTTCTTAGTATTTTTACATTTATCATCTCTGGATGGTGAAAAGTCAAACTCCTTTTTCTAGCTTTGTGAAATACATAACTGTTATCCATAGTCACCCTACCATGCAATAACTCACTAGTACTTCTTGCTCCCAACTCTAACTTAGTACTCACTGATCAAGCTCTGTTCCCCACACCTGTATGCTAATGTTATTTTAAAAGTCCTTTTTCTAGACAGGCATGGTGGTACATGCTTGTGGTCCCAGCACTCAGGAGGCTGAGGCAGGAAGATTGCTGCGAGGTCACAGCCAGCCTGGGCTACATGGAGAGACCACATCTCTAAATAAATAAGTAAATAAATCAAACAACCAATTCCCCAAACAAAACAAAAATTCCTTTCCTAACAGACACAGTAATGCATGCCTGTGTCCCAGCTACTGGGGAGGCTGAGGTAGGATGGCGATTTGAAGGCTAGCCTCAGTAACATAGCAAGATCTTGTTTTTAAAAAAGCCACTTTCTCTTGTCTTCCTGGGGTTTCAGTAGAAAGTAATGCATGTATTTAGATACCACTGTTACCCGGAGTCCATTTTCTCATAAGTTAGAAAAGATATGTTAGATAAATCAATTATTTTTAGATAGCACCTTGCCATGTAGATCAGGTTGGCCTCAAATTTGTAATCCTCCTGCTTCAGCCTCCAGAGTGCTGGGATTACAGATGTGCACCACCACCCCAGGCTTGACTATAAGCATCTTGGTGAAGGCTAATTGTCAGACTAGGAGAGGGCAGGGAGAGGGATCACTCCCTTGACTATTCTTTTGCTTTCTGGAGTCAGCATCAAAGCCTTATACTTGATTAAAAAGATAAAGGCAACTTACACAGGCTTGCTAAGTGAACCAACTGTGAAGTGAAATGTATGCTTTTCAAAAACAAACTTTTCTTCCAAGCAGAAATCTCCTTGGCCATCGTTTCCTAAACATAAAAAGCCTGCTCTTCTGCTGCATCTGGGGTTTGACCTTATGGTGTTCAGTACAATACTGCGTGCCAGATACTCGCTGACTTGGAACTTGAAGAGAGAAAGGAATGGGCCAGTGATATAGCTCAGTGGCATACTGACTGAAAAATAAAATGAATGAAGAAAGAAAGGACACATCAGGCAGGAGGTTTTCAGAGTGAAAATCAAAACCTTAAGCAAGTTTCTTTCAACTAGTGGTGAATAAGACCATTATTTCAGATATTTACTTTTAATGAAAATTGAGACTTGAAAAGAGTTTAGTCCCACAAATGCATTGTGAATTCTTTTAGAATGTGTCTGCATTACAGTGGGTAAGAATATTAAACTCAAAAGGGAAAACTTTAGCCGGGCATGGTGGCACATACCTATAATCCCAGTACTCGGAAGGCTGAGGCAGGAGGATCGCTGAGTTCGAGGCCAGCCTGGGCTACCTGAGTTCAAGGCCATTTTGAACTACATAGTGAGACACTGTCTCAAAAATACAAAACAAAAACAAAAGTGAAAACTTTTATAGTCACAGTAAATCATTCAGTTTACACAACAAGCATGAATAACATTAGTCACAAAGAAAAGTATTTTCTAAATATTAAGCCTTTCTCAAATGAGTGCAGACTATATTCATTAAACACAACTATCATCTAATGACCACAGAATTTATTTCTCTGATTTCTAGATTTTTAAATTATATTTTTGCACTCATAAAAATCAGTCATACTGCATGACCTAATTCATTAATGTCTTTTTTTTTCCAGTACGGGGGATTGAACTATATCCCCAGTCCATTATGTATTTGTTTATTTTTTGACAGGGTCTCACTAAGTCACTAAGTTACCCAGGCCGGATTGAAACTTGCAGTCCTCCTGCCTCAGCCTCCCAGAGTGCTGGAATTGTAGGTGTGCATCACCATACCTGACTCATTAATTTGCTATTCAACTTTGAGCAAGTCATATTTTTTCATCTATGTGAACACAGCACTTTGCCTAGTGAATTTCACTTAGGCTATCTACACAGAACATCACTCATTCCCTCGCTAGGATAATGCTTGTTGAATCACCTTGGCTGCTGAGGACCAGGATCCAGCACTGGCCTGGAAACAAAAGCTATGCAGCCAGTGGCCCAGGCACCATGGGCTCTAACTGCCCCACTGTTTTGCTCTGGTTTCGAGCTGTAACAAAGGTAGTAGGTAGTTAAAATTTACCAAGGCCTTCTTTAGTGCCCTGTCCTTTTATTTTTTCCCACTGAAGCAATAGCTTTCATGTATTTATTTTTAAAGCTTAGTTTATTTCCTAGCTGTAGGGTTTTTTTTTTCTCATTTATTTGGGGTTCTTTTTTTTGGACACAGGGTCTCAGTATGGGGTCCAGGCTGGCCTTGAACTTATGGTGAACCTGTCTGAGCTTCCCAAAGATTAGACATGTACCATTACGCCCAGCTGAGACAACTGCTTTCAAATCCTGACTTCTGATAAAGCAGTCTTTCCTAGGAATCCAGCATCACAGAACGAACCACACCATTTCTGGTTGCAATCTGGATTTTTTTTTCTCAGACAGGGTCTCACTATGTAGTGCAGGCTGGCCTTGAAACTTCACTATATAGCCCAGGTTGGCCTTGCATTCATGATGATCCTCCTGCCTCAGCCTTCTGAGCGCTGGGATTACAGGTGTGTGCCACCACGCCCAGTGAAATTTGGAAATTCTCAACTCTCTTTCCCATAGTGTGAGGGCTGGGCATTTATTGTGCCCTCTGCTACCTTTCTTGGCTGGCTGAGAAGCCAAAAAAATCTCCTGCTAATCCCACTGGCCCAGGGAACAGGATTGCAAAAGGTGTGCATTCAGGGAGCATAGAGGAGCCCAGGAGCCACACGTGGCCACAGTGCCACTATCTACTGCAGATGACGTGTGCTGCCTCAATTGGAAGCTCAATGGCACTCAGGAACTAGGGAGAGCTGTATAAACAGGGAGGTGACAGCCACAACAAAGGTCACTGCAACTGTTCTGTGTGACTTCTAATTAGTGCAGGCAAACTGCGTTCCTTCCAGACTTGATCCTGCTGCTGGGTTTTGAAGCGCTGTCTCTTAGCCCCAGGCCCCTCTTTTTACTCTCCTCTGCATTGTGGGACTCAGACTGCAGGCTGTCAGCTGCCACTGTCCTAAGAAGAGGTGACAGTTTTCTGTAGTATACACACACACACACACACACAGGAGTACCTGCTATACTTAAACTGCCACTCAGTGATATTAGTAAAGAGAACAGGACAACACTTGTTTTTTTCCTTTTGCATTTAATTATGTACATAAATAGCGACATGAGAACAAGGTGTTCCAAGGCTCACACATTATCTCTAGGTGAAAGGATTTCAGATTAGTCCGCTTGCAGTATGGCATCACCCAAGATAACAAAGAGGCCTAGTATACTTTTTCTTGAAGAAGAAAGCCAGTTTTCTATATTCAGTACTGCCTTCTCTGCCACTTTTCAGTAGAAATATTGATTTATTGTCCGGAGTTTCCAGTGTTTTCCTACAACTAAAAGAAAGAAAAGAAAAACGTAAGTAAATTGTGAAAAGACTGAAAAAACCTCTTAAAAGCTTTCAGCTTGAAACTTTTAAAAATTTAAATAGAGAACTCATAGAATATATACATTACCATTACATGACTATAACGCTCATGAACCAGAGAAAATATATATCTGAGCAAAATGAAACAGAGGTAGACCTACATATACTGACAAGGATTCACATACCAGTAGTATATTAAGTGAAAAAAGCAAATTTGTCCATTCACTTAAGAGGGCTTAACAGACCACCGCCTATGAAGTATTTTTACCAAAAAAAAAAAAAAAATGGAACCTAAATGTGATTAAGCCTTCAGGTCCAACTACCAATTTATGGGAAATACAGGGAGGAAAAAAAACCCAAGAGACAAATGGAGCAATGTTAAATGAATGTATTCAGCTACAGGCAGAACCTGGCAAATTCTAAGGTATGAATTAGCCAGGCTTTTAAACAAATAAATGGTAAGCATAAAAGAGACTTAGAGGGCTGGTGGTGTGGCTCCTGGTGGAGCACTTGCTTAGAATGCACGAGCCCTGGGTTCCATCCCCAGGTCCATAAAAAAAAATACAAACAGAATAGATAAATAAACAAAAGAGATTGAGAGACCTAGCAATCAAATGCAAGATGCAGAACTTGTTTGAATCCAGGTTCAAATAAACCAACTATACAAAGCTATTAAATGAGACAATCAGGAAATGTGTACACTAACTGGATATCAGATGTTATCAAGGAAAGAGTGTTAATTTTTTTAGGTGTGATAATAAAATTATAATTATGTGCCTTCTGGGAATTTTCTATGTACTTGCAGAACAATATGAAGCCTATGATCTCATTCTGTCCCCCAAAACAGCTATCTATATATCTATATCTTCTATCTATATATATACACACACTAACAAGTCTGAAATGATATAGAAAACTATGAACAGATATTACCTGTGGGAAAGGAATAGAAGTAGGACAACCTGTAAAAATACTAGCTGGGTTTGGTGGTGTACAACTATAATCAGCCTGGGCAGCTTAGTGATTTAGGGACGCCCTGTCTCAAAGTAAAAACAGTAAAAGGGGCTTGAGATGTAGTGCAGTGCAAAGGCCCTGGGGTCAAACCCCAGTATCATAAAAAAAGGTAGAGCCAAGGGTATAGCTTATTGGTGGAACATTTGCCTAGCATGTACAGAAGCCCTGGGTTGAATCCTCAGCATCACCCAAAAAAATCACCCAACAACATCCTTTTTGTTTTACAACAAACATGCATTGATTTTATAAGGAAAAACTACACCTTCAATAAAGATCTAAAAGAAAAATCAAGAATGAAATCAAGCTTGTATATATAGTAAGCTGCACTCTGGTCCAGAATATCTCTGGAAACTGAAATGGGTAATTACCAACTTTCTCTTTGCTGGCTCATTGTCCAAGTAGAGAACTACAGTCACATTCAGCATAAATCTGGAGAATGTGTGGCTCTCTGGCTGCTCAGCTTGCATTCTCCTTTCTAATCCTTTCTCTCGTGCAGATTCTAGGGTGCACTTGGGCCTCTGCCTTGGGTTTGTCCACCAAGTTGTTTACATAGCACCATCAGCGAACTACTGACTTTGCCATTACTATAAATGTAACGGAGGAAGTACTCTTGTTTTCCAGCAGGACCACTGCTCAGGAGTCACAAGGAGACAGATTTTTGCTTAGTTGAAGAAACAGTTTCCTAACTGTCAAAGACAGCTGCCTTTGGGCTGTTATCACCCACAAAATGAGGATGTACACAGGGTGATGGGACTGCTTGGAGGCAGGGGGCTGGGACAGCTGGCCCTCAAACTTTAAGCTAACCTGACTCTCTAAAAATAATAGCTGGGACAGCTACTGTGGGGAGGGGGCCATTGGAGTAGGGAGATCACAAATTAGAGCCCACCCTGGGCAACTGAGTAAGACTCTGTCTCAAAATAAAAAATAAGAACTGGGGGTATAGCTCAGTGGTAGAGCACTTGCCTAGCATGTGCAAAGGCCCTAGGTTTAACCCCTAGCACTGCAAAACAACAAAACCTGATTATAAAAGAAAATTCATATTAATTGGAGGAAATTTTCAAAATACAGGAAATTCTAAAGAAAAAAATGTAAAAATCTTATTTCTACCTGAAAGATGTATGCTTAAATTTTCTGTTATACTCTTTGGTCTAATAATGTGTGATACTATCTTTTTTCTCCATTTAATAATTGTATACATGCTCCCATGCAATTAAATATCACTGAAACAGAATTATACTCCTCCTATGGATATACTATAATTAAATCATTTTCCTGCAGTTGAATATCTCGATTTCAAATTCAATATAACCTTTAATTATCAGGAAATCACAAGATATAATACAATTTTGATATATACACAAAATAATATTACCTAGTAATTTTAGCAGGTGCTTTATAAGGAAATACTGAGTAAATAAATTAAAACAGATAAAAAATTTGATTATAAGAGCAAAAGAAATCTCACTGGTTTTCTGACTTCATCTAATATACTAAGTTTCTCTAGCTTCAGGTTATTTAGTCATTAAAGAAGGAATAGAATAATTATGCCTAGTAATAATTAATGAAATTGGCTATGTTACTTAAGATAATATCACTACATAATCTTGAGCTTCCCTGTAAATAGTCCTGCACTCAAGAATTTATTTGAATGAGTGTTAGCTAAATCCCAGTGTGCTTATGATAAGTATAGTTTGAAAAAAAATAATAAACCTCAGAAATAACAGCACTTTTCAATTGTTTAAAATAGATTTGTAGACAAATCCCAACTGTCTGGTTTCAGCTTGTCTAAAATCCCCAAGTAGCCTTTGGGAACAAACACAATTAAATAAGTCACGGCACTTAAGCCCAGAAATTAGAGATGGAATAAAAAGTTTCCACATCAAGGTGAAACAGCTATAATTAATTAAATTAAATTAATTAAAGACAAGTAATTTTAGCTGGCATGAACAATGCTGAAAGTAACCAGAGTTTTCTTGTTCTTTACCTGATTAAAATGGGCAGAGCACGGAGTTTTCTACTTATTTCCAGGTGAACTCTTCACATTTCCTGGCTTATAAAACAAAAGCAAGAGTGTTAATGCAGTTTGAAAAGAAACAGTGAAGCACCTCAAACTGTCTTCCGTACTGGCTGAAGACAATAAATATTACTATTTTAAGGAAGGCAGGGTCCCTGCCATTGTAGTAAACAGCTAAGGTGGAGAGTCGAGGAAGACACTGACATCCCCAATTCTTCACTGGGCTTGCAGTTGCAGTAAATTTTATTAAATATCATTGTAATGCAAAGTGACCCCATTCTCACTAAGCTGAAAGAGTTACTAGAGCACCTTGAGGGATCTGCTATGTGACTTGGGCCTGAAAGCAGGAAATAAAGCTCCATCAAGCCTCATTATGCAGGTTTAGCCAAACAGCTGATTCTATTAAAAATCTCATCAATTGTGAAAACATTTCTAAGTTTTTGAAAGCGATTCACTACTCCATGGTGCCGTCATGGCTGAAGAGGGCTTCATATCTGTGGGAAGTTTCCTGTAGGTACTCGCTCTGCGCAGTACCCACCAGAGGGCCAATTCCCCAAACCTGCTTACTCGGAGACAGGTTTAAATTGGACCACACCCACGCTGCACCTGGCCAGCATCATCGGGAACCTATAATTAGGTCATGCCTCCCTGAGAAGCGCTGTAGGAAGTTTCTGGTGGGAAAACTTCATGTGCTACATGTTTAAGAGTTTGCTTTCTTTCCTGTAAGTTTCAAAGACTTTGATTCTGAAATCACGTTAATAAGGCCTGCTCCACATCGAAGATCCAAGGTTGAGTGAGCTGGCAGGCTGCAAAGCAGAAGGCTGTAGCTGGGCAGGCCGTGGGGCTGTGCTTCTCCAGGGGCCCCTCTCAGAGTTGCTCACCACCTCCGGAGAGGGAGAAAAAGAGGTGACAAAGCAAAACATGTGACCGGTCATTTCAAAGCCTGCTTTCTGGAGTGGTTGAAAACTGGTTTCTAGAACTGCTTACTACCCATGATCCAGCATAATTAACAGTGTCCCCTCTCACTCTCAAGGGTACCCTAGTTTGGATGATAAATTATTTTGTTTGGTTTTTAGCTTTTTGAGTGAAGGTCTCATTATGCAGTCCAGGCCAGCCTTGAATGTAGCCCAGGCTGACCTTGAACTCACTGTGATCCTCCTGCCTCAGCCTTCAGAGTGCTAGGTACAGGTGAACATCACCATGCCCGGCTGGATGATAAATTATGTGGTCATCATATTTACATACTATATCCACTTGATGATGGAGTTCTGGGAACCGAGGCCACATGTTCCAATCATGCTCAGGCCCAAGACCTCCACAGGACGCGGCATCTGGGCTCTGAGCCTCCTCCTCCAGAGCCACTTCCCATCCCTTCACCCATGCGCATGCACATGTAAACACACACACACCCTGTCCCACTGTCCCAGATGTGAGGAGGCATGGCTATTTCACCATTGTTTCTTCGGAGGTCACTCTACAGTTGAGTGATGAGTCTGTAGTGGAACATTCCCACCTTGCAGGCTGCACACAAGAACCTTGCATACATCCTTAGATGATCTAACCCTTGTCATGTCTTAAAGAACATCACTTCTTCTCCTATACAATAGCACATTAAAAGTCCCTTTCCAGTACAAACATATATTTTATTCCGATTCCCTTGACCACTAACATGAGTCAACCTTCACACATTTATCAACTTTACTCAGGATTATTTCTAGCAACACCAGGGGCACTGGAGCCCGTAGAACAAAACATGGCAACAGTCTTTATAGAGCCCAGGCTAGCCTCAGTCTCTTGCCTCACATCTGTTGTTAAATCACACCAGACCATCCTCAGAATTGAGACAGACAACAGAACCACCATGACCTGAGGAAAGCACTCCTGTGATGACATTTCCAGATCCCCTCCTCACGTTAAAATCAAATAAGAGTATAAAAATCTCAGCCAGGTGTGGTTGGTGCCCACTTGTAATCTCAGCACTCAGGAGGCTGAGGCAGGAGGATCATCATGAATCCAAGGCTAACCTGGGTACGTAGTGAGTTCAAGGCCAGCCTGAACTATAGAGTGAGACCTTGTCTCAAACAAAACGAAACGAAACGAAACATAACACAACACAAAAACACATCTCAGCCTTTCATCCTAAGGTGGTAGGTGAGTAAGGCACGGTCAGCTAGCTGGGTAAGTGGGCTGACCTGTCAATCACGGGGATGTGGGATGCATGCACATGAGCCAGAGAATTCGATCTTCAATTCTTCTGGCACAAGATCAACCAGGTTTTTGATAGGTCGGCCTAGCGCTGACGTCAGAAGGGGGGGACTATGAAAATGGCGGCCATTGCCCTCATAAGCTCCTTCCGTCAGTGTGGCTCTTTTCCTATTTTTGTCTTGCACTTGCTCACTCTACAGAGCACATTTCTTTCCCTATCTTTAATAATGTTTCATAAATTAAAAACCTCACTATGTTTTCTGCATGTCTTGACCAATTCTTCGTTCAGGACGAGAACCTAGAAAGAATCGCTAGGAGGACCCCAGAGAACCCCAAAACCCTGCTGACAGCAAGGTCCTCTCTGGGACTTGCCCCCTGCTCTCTTGCAGTAGATCAATAAACACAAATTGTCTATATTTATGACTATTGGTAAACTGTTTCTACCACGCTCGGGAATCCGCTTGCACACACTGCATTTCCCTCAGCACGGGAGGCCTTTTTACTGTTGCTCAAACTTACCAAGCCCCTCCCTGGGATGTAACTTTTGCAAAGTGTGCCCCTTCCGTTACAGTGGACAGTCCTAACTGGCTAAATATGATGCATCCTTTAGATCAAGTCTTTCCTTTCCTTTTCTCAGTTTAGGTTAAAACCTTTAATTCCCTTGCATAGTAACCATGTCCTCCCTGATTTGTGTGTGTGTGTAATTTTTTTTTAGACAGGGTTTCATTATGCAGTTTAGGCTGGCCTTGAGCTCACTTTGTAGCCCAGCCTGGTCTCAAATTTACAATGATCCTTGTGCCTCAGCTTCCTGAGTGCTAGGATTACAGGCATGTGACACCAAACCAGGCTGTATAATTTTTAAAAAATCTTTCATTAATCTATAAGTTTCATGAGGATGTATGCCCTCCTTGCATATAGTATTCAAATATTTGTTGAATCTTATCTGGATATGGTGGCACACACCTGTAATCCCAGCATTTGGGAAGCTGAGGCAGGAGGATCACTGCGAGTTCGAGGCCAGCCTGGGCTACATAGTGAGTTCAAAACCAGCCTAAACTACATAGAGCCTGTCTCAAAAAAACAAAAAAAAAGTGTATCTATGTATAGACAGATATAGAATAAAAAAATAGAATGGGGTAAAAACATAAAGATCTGATGAGTATAAAAAATGTGTGAGTGTGTGATTTGTGAACAAGAAATTGTTTTAAAAAGGCTTATAAGGTAAGATAACCATGGCTAACAACTGGGTCTGCCAAGACAACAATGTGGTTCTCTCCCTAAACACATTTTAGGTCTCAACATAATGCTTGCTAAGTACATCTGATGATATTTGTACATATTCTAATATCTATACTCACAAATAGCTCAACCTCTAAAAAAATTTTTTTTTGGTACTGGGGATGGAATTCATGACCTCATTCTTGCTAGGCAAGTGCTTAGGGTGCTGAACTAAATCCCTGGCTCACCTCTAAAATTAAAACTATATTTATAAGGTTTTTTCTCTTTCAGACAAGAAAATAAGCACACAAAACATTCTTTTGAATGAGGGAAACAGCTCTGTTGCTAGGGAAATGTTTCCATGTGGTTATGCCACTTGTAGTCTAACAAAACAGGTCAGAGAGAGGGAAGGGAGGGAGGGGAGGAGAGGAGATGAAAACAGGAATTAAGATGTGTTATGGGCGTGTACCAACTCCCCACAAGCAATGTAATCCTTATGTACCACAAGCGTGTATTAATAAAAATAAAAATTTTTTAAAAGGTACAAAAATGACAGATACTTCACTAGAGAAGTACTGGTCCTACCCACACTGTTACAAATTGTACATTTTGTAGCCAACAAGGCAAAGAATAACTTTTAAAGTTAGATCTTTTCCTTTAAGAGACAAATGGCTTCTCCAAATCTGAGGCCTAGGCCATAAACAGCCATGCGACTGGCTCGGCTGGGGCCAGAAGAATATACAGAATAAGCAGATTCTGGCCCCAGGAGGTCTCAGTCCAGTTTCACTTCCAGAGGGAATGGAGGCGGGGCCCAGTCTGGGAGGGGATGGACTGGCAGGGAGTCTCACTGTGCTCCTGCCACTGTTCTTGCCCTAAAAAACCCATGCACAGGGAGCTGGAAAGCTGAGTGACCAGGTCCCTTCCCCTGCTCCCTGCTAGCTTTAAACAAATTTTTTTCCTTTTCACCAAAAGAAACTGCCTCCTCCGATCATGTTGACAGTGAGTGAATGGACCCAGGTGGCCAGCGACACTCTTGGCAGAGACAACCGCACCTTCTGAGGAAACAGGATTCTCATAGCAAAAGGCAGCTCGAGGTAGCACGAGCCAGAGATCAATTCCTTTCTGCATTTTCAGTCAGAAATAGTTTGGCTTCAAATATTTTCCAACTCAATCTCTTCCTTATAACTTAATTTTAATACGTACCTGGTTTTACATTGATTTTCTTACATCTATGAACACGATCAGCAAGTTTTGTGGGTGAAACTGGAAACTTTTGCTTTTTCATGGCACTGGCAATTGAACCCAGGCACTGATGCATGCTAGGCTAGTGTTGTAACACAGAACTACACCCCCAACCCTTTTTCTAAAATTTTATTTTGAAATGAGGTCTCATTAAGTTACCTAGGTTGACCTCAAACTCATGACCCTCCTGCCTCAGCCTCCCAAGTAGCTGGGATTCCTGGAAGGCACCAACACATTAGGCTTTTCTGAGATGTTTTTTAAAAATGGAGACAATGACATCTAGTTAGTACGTGTTGCCATGTGATGAATAGCGGACAAAACTCTGAAGTCCAGCATCCTACTGAAATGTCTGGGTCCTGTGCCTATCAGCTGAATTATTTTCATGAACTGCTGGACTCCCACAATCTGCATTGTCCTCACATGTAAAATGGGGACAATAATAGAACTTGCCCCACAGATATCCTGAGCAATGAGCTTGGCACTGGATCAAGTTCAAGATCACTTAATTTTTTTGATGAAAAAAAGGTAAGGATAAATGAATGGCCTCTTAAAGATCCCAACAAAATTCTAGTTCACTAGAATGTGGTAGGCAGGGCGCCGGGGGTTTAGCTCAGGGGCATAAGTGCCTGCTTGGCAAACACGAGGTCATGAGTTCGATCCCCGGCACCAAAAAAAAAAAAAAGAATGTGGTAGGCAGAAGAGTGGGCCCTAAAAGATATGCATCCTAATTCCAGAATCAAATACTATGCTAAATGTCAAAGGGAAATAAAAGCTGAATTGAACTAAGGTTGCTAATCAATTGCTCTTAAAATGGGGAGATTGCTTTGGATTTTCTAGCTGGGCACAATCAAATCTTAAGAGTTACGAGGATCAAAAAAAAAAAAGAGTTACAAGGATCAGTTAGGCATAATGGCACATGCCTGCAATCCCAGAACTCAGGAGTCTGAGGCAAGAAGATCACGAGTTTGAGGATAGCCTGGGCTACACAGTGAGTTCACGGCCAACCTGAACTGCATAGCGAGACTGTCTCAAAAAAAAAAAGTTACTAAGGTCCACACTGGGAGGCTGAGGCAGGGGGACTGCAAGTTCAAACCCAGCTTGGGCAACTTAGTGAGACCCTGTCTCAAAATCACCCTGCTAACATCTGTGTTTAGCAGGCGACTGGGGCCCCACAGAGCTAAGACACATTTGTATCACTGGTAGCGTGAAAACATAAGAGCCTTTATATCAGCAGCAATAAAAACAAAACCAATGACATAAAGGCCCTGATTATGGAGTCTGCGCCCCAGTTCCATTTTCTAGTAGTGCACTTCATCTAGCAGGACTCTTCTGGGCCAGGGGCAGAATTGTGTGATGTCACAGGAGCGGTGGCTGATGGCTGTCCTGCTAGTCTATCCATTCTAAGTATGTGTTCCTCACAGGCTGAGCTCCTCTAATTCTCCGCACAGCAGCGGGAGCCACTGCTCCCACATCTCAGCACCTGGGCAACTGCCCCAGGTTTCGAGGTGAAGATCTGAGGCAGAGGCCGGGGCACAGCCTGGTACTTCTGTTCCTGTCCACTTTTTTAGCCACCAGGCCAGACTGTATCCTCCTAGCGGCTTGTTTGTTTGTTTGTTTTTGAGACAGTCCATGTATTCCAGGATCACCTTGATCTCACAGTGATCCTCCTGCCTCATCCTTGTGACTGCTGGTATAATAGGTGTGCATCACCACACCTGACCTCCTAGCTGAGCTTTTGTGATACCAAGTGTGTACACTTTTCTCAAAAGATGATTCTTTATTCAGGATTTCTAACTTTTTATTCTGCTAAGTAACGATGTTTTACAAAATAGAAAAATACATTTATTTCTTAGAACTGTAGGCAGTATAAGTCACAAATTCAGAACAACTTTGCTTTATGGAAAATCTACCACATTGTCCTTTATTTTCTTTTTAAATTCTTGAGCCAAAGATGGGGGCTCATGCCTATAATCCAAGCACTACGTAGGCTGAGACAGGAGGATCACTGTAAGTTCAAGGCCAGCGTGAACTACATAGTGAGACCCTGTCTCAAACAAAACAAAAAGGCATCGAAATACTAAAGTGACAGGGATGAGTACTTAATTCCAAGTGAGGGAGACTGACAAAGATTCAACTTTTTGGTCTTAGATAATGGTTTACAAGACAGGTGGCCGTCTAATAACTCATTTAACTATAAAAAATCAAAAGTTGTAGCTGGGCATGGTGATGCATGCCTGTAATCCTGTACTCAGGAGGTCAAAGCTGGAGGATTGCCATGAGCTGGAGGCCAGCCTGTGCTACACAGTGAGTTCAAAGCCAGTCTGAACCACACAGTGAGACCTTGTCTCAATAAAACAGAAAATAAAAATTAAAATAAAAAGTTGTTTAAGGAAAGTACATTATTGAGACAACTAGGAAAATTTGAATATGGTCTATGTTAGATAATACTTGTATAAATAATTCAATGTTAACTTTCCTGAGTGTGATAATGGCATTGTGATTATACAAGTGACTCCACATTCTCCGGAAATCCCTGCTGAATTAGACACAGGGGGAGAGTGCAAGGTTATCTACAACTTCCAGTTGGCTGGGAAAAAGAGCAGCACAGCAGGTGCACATGAAGTTGCGTAAAGCCAGCGGAGCCGACAGCCTGCCACTGATCTCCACTTCTGACGAGTCTTTCAGAGAAGCGCCGGGGAATAAAGCGAAGGCGCATCCCACAGTGACAAATTCTTGTAAAGCCACCAGATAGGCAGATGTAGATACAACCACTTGGTATCATCTAGAAACACTGAAGATGGCGGAGTCTATGAAGAGGATTCCTGCTGTAGAAAACCTCACAAATCACGAAGGTGGCACAGAAGTGGCACAGAAGTATCACAGCGTACGTGGACGACAGCATCATACTGCAAACCACTCAGCTAGCTAGCGACATGGGTACAGGCTACAGTACTGTAGCCCATGGGAACAGGCTACAGTAGTGAAGATGAAGAAACGGCCAGGTACAGTTCAGAAACTAATGCTAAGGGAACAAAACAAGTTGCAGAATAACACCTATAGAAAGACTTCCTCAGGAGTTTATATACATACTTATGGTATATTTATATTCTAAAGACAAAAACAAGCAAGTTCAACCATGGTTTTAGCCTATATACATATGTATACATATATGCTAAACTATGTTATATATTCTTTTACAGAAATTAAAAAACAAACAAACAAACCTAAGCATACCCTAGACCACACTGTAAGAAGACTATTTCTAGACAAACTTTTCTTTGGTTATCAGAACAGAGTTTATTTTAGCTGTCTCCTTAATAAGTGACCAAAGACATCTGGGTACGCAACAGTACTACAGTCATGCAGGAAATAATACAATTAACAACAGAGCCATCATTTGTATCACTGGACATTCTAAGGCCCTGGGTCTTTTGTTTGTTTGTTTGAGACAGGGTCTCACTATGCAGTTCAGGCTGGCCTTGAACTCACTATATAGCCCAGGCTGGTCTCAGGAAAATTATGTATGCATGGTAAACGAATGAGAGAAATTTTTCTTTCTTTTTTGGGGGGGTGGGGTTTGAGGCAGAGTTTCGCTATGTAATTCAGGTTAGCTTTGAACTCTCTATGTAACCCAGGCTACAGCAATCTTCCTGCCTCAGCCTCCCAAGTGCTGGCATTACAGGTGTGTACCATCATACCTGGTGGGAGATTTTTCTTTTGTTTTCTTTTTTTTTTTTGTGGCACTGAAAGTTGAACCCAGGGCCTTTGCACTGCAGATCTTTTTATTTTTTCTTTTGAGACAGGGTCTCAAAGTTGTTCCAGTGAAACTCCAACTTTTGATTCTCCTAAGTGCTGGTACTAGAGGATGCACCAGTGCTTGGCTTTACAGAAAGAACATTTGAAGCTCACATTGACTTTGAGGAGGCAGAAGGTATAACAGACAGACAGGGAGAAATGCCTGTGAACCAGGGAGAAATGCCTGTGAACCATGAGCTAATTAGAAACCTTCACACCTCTCCCGGAGACCTGCTATCAATCTGAGTAGCTGGAGCTGTACTTAGGGTGCTCAAATTGCCAGGGTGCTGGCCTCTTTCACGTGCTTTCCAACCATGGTGCTGCACCAGGCTGATCTGTCCAAACAGTCAGCAGGCCAGTCCTGGGTGGCCCCATCCACACTGGCATGTGACAAGTCTGCTTTGGTGGCCGGCAGCCTTCAGTCACGTTGCGCCTGGCCCTCAGACTTGAGCACAATTTAGTCTCGCTTCCCGTGTTTCTTTCAGTGCTGTGTAGGGTTTTATGGTATTTTATTTCTTTTCTCGCATAAAATGTAGTGTGAACTTTTTAAGGAATTTTTTTTTAAAACAGGAAGGAACTATTCCAAAGAAAATGTCAGAGAAAAGAAAATGAAACTGGGAATATTTATTCTTTAAAAAGAGAACACTAGATACTGATAGAAATTCCCATTTAAGAGCCAGTTGAAACAGGCTCAAAAGGCAGCAAGTCTTTGAGAAATCATTAGTATAAAAATTAGTCTTAAGATTTCACTGGTAGAACCCAGCATCTCCTGAGATCCATGCCATGTTGGAACTTAGGGCACCGTGAAAGCAAGCAACCAGCCCGGCTCCCTGGTAAGCAGCTGTGAGCCTACTGGCGCGGGCTAAGAATCAAACATCTCATCTCCCCAACCCTGTTAGCAAGTGGGAGCCAGAGGCCTGAGCATCTCTTGGGAGGTTGACCATATGTAATATAGCAAATAGAGGGGATTTCCTTCTACCATCTCTTTGAAGTCAAATATTGTTATCACTGTTTTGCTTTGTTCTGATTCATTGTATCGCTCTATTCAATATTCTGTTTTAATAAGTTCTATAATGTTCTGTATTTGGTTTGATTTTGCTATACCTGATTGAAAGAACAACTACTGTGAAGATAACGAGATATACTATGGCACCTATTACTGTTATCCCAGTAACCTGTTGTGACATTCTGTACCAGTTTCACTACACTGTCTCAATTGGCTATGTTGTGTC
Source organism: Dolichotis patagonum (assembly GCA_004027295.1). Taxonomy (NCBI): domain Eukaryota; kingdom Metazoa; phylum Chordata; class Mammalia; order Rodentia; family Caviidae; genus Dolichotis; species Dolichotis patagonum. Next base: position 16,345 of record PVJX010017143.1, on the reverse strand, counting down.
TTGTTCTGTTGTATTTCACTACCTTCAAAATAAAAAAAATTTTTAATTAAAAAAAAGATTTCACTGGTAGAGACAGGCGTGGTGGCACATGCTTGTAATCCTAGCACTTGGGAGGCTGAGGCAGAAGGATCACCGTGAGTTTGAGGCCAGCCTGACCTACACAGCAAGGCCTTGTCTAAAAAAAAAAAGGGTTTCACTAGTAGATTATTTATGTATATAACGGGGAAAGCTTTATTTTATTCTGTAATATTACTTTCAAATTCATCTTCAAAAGTCTGTATTTTAATTTTGAGGTAGTTCTCTTGTTCTCTCTCTCCCTCTCTTCTTCTCCCTCTTAGGATTGAACACAGGGCCTCTGCCCTAAGCTACATCCCCAGCCCTTTTTAATTTTTTTTTTACTTTGAAACAGAGTCTCACTAAGGCACTAAATTACCCAGGCTGGTCTCCAATGTACGCTCCCCCTGTCTCAGGTACCTCAACTGCTGAGATTACTGGCTGGTTTTTTCTGGTTTTGTGGTGCTAGGGTTCCAATACAAGGCCTTTTGCATGCTAAGCACGCACTTTTCCCACTGAGTGAAATCCCCAACCCATACATACAGAAGAAATTCAAAGTGCACGTGTAGCAATGTCCATGACCAAGGATACCAAAGCAGCAGCTGGCTGTGTTAATAAATGTCTGGAAGCTATGGCCACCACTTTGAGCACTTGAGAGGCCAAAGGTAACTTGTATCCATCTCATGATATCTCAATATATTTAGCTTTAAAATTTATACAAGTTTTTCTTTTCCTGAAGTTTGCATACACTTTTTGGCACGCGTGTGCTTGCTCTCTCTCTCTCTCTCTCTCTCTCTCTCTGTCTCTGTCTCTCTCTCTATATATATATTTGTTTGGTTTTGGTTTTTTGAGACAGGATCTTGCTATGCAGTTCAAGCTGTCCTTAAACTCACTATGTAGCCCAGTCTGGCCTCAAACTCATGGTGATCCTCCTGCCTCAGCTTCCCAAGTGTTGGGATCACAGGTACACACTACCATGCCTGGCTCTATTTTATATGTTTTAAATGAGTTATGTTAATTTGAAATAATTGGAGTCCAGATGAACTTCCTTCAGCCTCTGCTGCAGAAGGTATGCTGATAGAAGAACCTTAACTGTGCTTAGCTGGTTCTGTGCTCAAAGGGACACGATGCCTACTCCATATTTCTTCCTACTTAGCAGGAGCCATGTGGCTGCTACTAGAGACACAAGATGACATGTCCTTACATCTACACCTCCTTCTCCCTCTGCTGCACCCCACCAGCTGGCACCGAGGGTGTGGCCTACAGCTGCGGCCTGGTCCCCAATGCTCCTCAGTTCTGCCCCTGCAGGGGCATGGACAGATACAGTACTGCCCCCAGGAAAGACAGCTTGTGACAAGTGAAAAAGCAAGGGGGTTTTGGCTATGACTTTTCTCCTAGGGACACAGTATGTTCCCTTTGGATCCAGTTTGGATAATATGCTAACTTTGAATCAACTGTAAACAGAACAGACTAAAAATGGTGGTAGGTACAGTGGAATGTGTTTATGGTCACCACACATTTGGCCCTGCTGAGAATGACCCAATGCTGAGGGGCGAGTCTTCTTCCAGGAAAGAACTGGGAAATCTGAGCTGCAGACACAACTAAAACAGAAAAAACAAGTCATGCAGCAGGGCCATCAGGTGTCTCCCAAAACCCTAGAGAAGATGCATATCCAAGCCAAAAGGAGCAAAATGAAAACGATGTTTCTCACCTTCTGAAAGTTCTCCTTCCACAAATCTTCTATGACTATGTATCCACGTAAGCCCCAATCATACAATTTCTCCCCGCTGACCTTGAAACAAAACAGAAAATATCTGTTGCTATTCCATATGTAAACAGTAAGGAAGAGAATTTGCCATTTTCTTTTTTTCCTGTTTGCAAAAGAACTACATTTAAGTACATGACTACTACAGGACATTTTGGGATATATACATTAACACTGTGGAACGTGGTGGTGCAGACTATAATTCCAGCACTCAGGAGGTTGAGGTAGGAGGACTGCCACAAGTTCAAGGTCAGCCTGGGCTACATAGTGAGTTCAAGACCAGCCTGGACTACATAGCAAGAACCTGTCTCAAAACAAACAAAAAAATGTATAAATCACAGGCATATATCCTTGGTTTGGTTTTGGAGCTGGGGGATTGAACTCAGGGTCTCCTGATGCACCTGAGGCAAATCCTCTGCCACTGAGCCCACCCTGCCCTGACAGGAGTATACCCCAAACTTCGAAAACTTAAGGAAAAAATGTAGAAGACCATTGCTGATATGGGAAGTTCCTGAAAATCAGACACAGAAAGCAGACATTGACCTAGATCGTTTGGTACCTGGTCTAGTACGTGATAGCCACGCCACATCTGCTGAGTTGCAACATCACTCACTCACTTTAGGGGCTGAGATGCAGGAGAGATGAATCCAAGGAAGATGCTCCCTATTTTCCTGCCCCCGACAAATGTAAACTCTTTTAATTCCTATAGGTTGCCAAGATAATGCAATCTAGAATCACTTCTCGAATGCACCCAGGGACATCACCGGGCTCAGGGAGCTCAGGACCTTCATGTCCCTCTTTGGCCAGCTGGCTGCAATTGCCGAACACTTCTTTTTTTTAAGTGTTGAGTTTTCCACATAAAGTGCTTCTAGAAATCTGCACCCATTGGTCCTGCTTATGACAAAGAATGCTGATTGCTCTTCTCCACAATAATACCTCCAATTCCTGAGAAAAGTTATTTTCTTATTCATCTTTATAATAATTCATCTTTCGCAGTAGTGTTTGGTTGACAAGGCACTTTCACATGAATTCTATCTTGCACAACAGTAAGGAGACAAAGACTTTAAGGAAGCCAGGTGTGGTGGTGCACGCCTGGAAATCCAAGGCAGCGGGATCACAAGGTTGAGTCCAAGCTGGGCAACTCAGCAAGACTCTGTCTCAAAATGGAAAAATAAACAGGGCCTAGGAATGTAGCTCAGCGTGCAGGCCCTGGATTCAATTCCTAGTACTACAGTGGGCAAAAAGAGATTAAACTTCCTACTGACTTTAAAAATAAATAAGAATGCAACTCAGATTTGCATCCTACTATCTTCATTGTGAATACCAAAGATGTTTATGGCATTTTGCTATATATGTTGTGGGATCTAAGCCAAAGAAAGACCTTCACTCTGGGGGAACACACATCTGCTTCTCAAACCGCAGAGAAGAACCCCTACCTAACCTAGCCCTGTACTATTTAAACCATAACAGACCAAAATATATTAACATTGTTATTATTATTAATCTAGGACTCAGTGACCTTACTTGCTGTTCCTGAGCTAGAGAAGAGCAGGGGCAGGAACATTAATGGCTGTTAGACACAATATGGAGGTCAAGCGTACTGGCACACACCTGTAATCCCACCGCTCAGGAGACTGAGGCAGGAGGATTCTTGTATGGTTGAAGCCAGCCCAGGCTACATAGTAAGTTCAAGGGCAGCCTGGACTACATAGTGAGACCCTGTCTCAAAAATAAAAAAATAGAAGAAAGAAAGAAAGAAAAGAAAAGAAAAGAAAAGAAAAGAAACAAAGTAACAATACAGGCCTTGCTGGAAAGATCCACAAAGCAATGTCTCCCACATCAGGCCCAAGAGCATCTCGCCTAGAACCACTGTCCCACCCATGACCCTGGCCCCCACTCTGTCCTGAGGAATTCAGAGAAAGCAGCTGGACACTGTGCTCAGGACCTAACTCTGGCGACCGTGCTGCTGTCCCTTCCTAGGACTGAATCGCCATGTGATCCAGCAGTTCTGACAACAGAGGCTCCTCAAGGACCTCAAAACCTAAAGCCAACCTCGTGTTTGCCAGACTTGACATCTTTTCTGGGGGAGGGGAGCACATACTGACCTTGAACCCAGGGCCTTTGCACTGAACTACAACCCCAACCTTCTTAAAATTTTTATTACTACTTATTTATTTTTTAGAGACAAGGTCTTACTATGTAGCCCAAGCTAGTTTTGAATTCACAGTGATCCTCATGCCTCAGCCTCCCAAGAGCTGGGATTACAAGTGTGTGCCTCCACACCTGGCCTCTTTTTATTTTTATTTTTTATTTTTTTTTTGGTACTGGGGATCAAACTCACAACCTTGCACTTGCCAGGCAGGCGCTTAAGCCGCTGAGCTAAATCCCCAGCCCACTCTTTTTATTTTTTGAGACAAGGTCTGAGGCTAAAAGCAAACACTTAGCTCAGTGTCTACTGTGGAGAAAGTATCATGCTAGCTCAGAGGGTACAAGAAAGAGTAAAAGAGATTCAAACAGAGATCCAGGAGATTTGAAAGTATACACAGCAGCATAAGCTAGAAGGTGAAGACAGAATATCAGATATAGAAGATAGGATTGTGGTTAGCAATCATGAAAAGAAAGATTTCTTAGAAATAGCAAGGAACCATGAAGAAACAATCCAACAGCTGCTAGGTGATGAAAAAAGAATAACACAAAATTGATTGGGGTCAATGAAAATTAAGAGATAGCATAAATGACATAAAAAACCTGTTCACAGAAGTAATGGAAGAAACCATCCCAAGCATGAAAAAGAACTGACATACAAATAAGTGAAGCATACAGAACTCCAATTAGACAATAAAAAACTACACAAGACATACAATAGCCAAGATTCCAGAAATTCAACATAAGAATAGAATATTAAAAACTTACAACACATTCACTAGAAGAAAGATAGACTCTAATAGTGCTGGAAAAACTGGCTGTGCTCATGCCAAAGATTAAAGTTGGGCCCATATCTTTCACTATGGACTAAACTAAATTTGGAATGGATCAAAAATCTAAATATTAAACCAGAAACATTAAATCAGCTTGAAGATAGAATAGATAAAACTCTTAAAGACATTGGTGTAGGCAAAGACTTCATGAACAAAATCCCAATTGCACAGGAACTATCACAAAGAATCAACAACTGGGATCTCACCTTATTGAAAAGCTTTTACAGAGCAAGAGAAACCACCCACAGAGTGAAGAGACAGCCCACAACGTGGGATGTTTGCCAGCTGTTCCAAGTAGACCCATGTCTATCACTAAGCACTAAACTAATGTCAAAATGGATCAAAGATCTAAATATTAAAACAGAAACACTAAATCTTCTGAAGGACAAAGTAGGTAGAAATCTCGAAGACACAGGGATAGGCATAGAGTTTATCAACAAAAACCAAACAGCACGGGAAGTTCTTCAAAGAATCAACAACTAGGGTCTCATGTTATTAAAAGGTTTTTGCACATCAAGAAAAATCAACAACAGTGAGAAGACAACCCACAAAATGAGAAAAAAATTTTAGCCAATTATCCCTCAGACAAAGCACTTCTATTTAGAACATATAATGAATTGAAAAAAATCAGGACCTCCAAATTCAAAGACCCAATCAAAAAATGAGCATCTGAGATGAATACACACTTCTCAGATGAAGAGATACAAGTGGCAAATAAATATATGAAAAAATGTTCAACATCACTGGTCATTCGAGAAATGCAAATTAAAAGAACACTGAGATTTCATCTCACTCCAGAAAGAATGGCTATCATCAAGAAATCAACCAATAACCAATGCTAGCAGGGCTACAGTGAAAAAGGAACCTTTCTGCACTGTTGGTGGGAGTGTAGACTGGTGCAACCACTGTGGAAATCAGTGTGGTGATTCTTCAAAAAGCTAGGATTAGAGGTCCCATTTGATCTAGCTATTTCCCTTCTGGTTATCTTCCTAGAAGAATTAAAAGCATCAGAACAGCGATATATGTGCACTCATGTTTATATCAGTACAATTTATAATAACCAGATCTTGGAAACAACCCAAATGCCCATCAACAGAGGAGTGGATAAAAAAGATGTGGTATGCAATGGAGTACTACTCAGCCATAAAGAAGAATAAACTTGAGGCTTTTATAGGTAAATGGATGCAACTTGAGACCATACTCACAAATGAAATAAATCAGACATACATGTGTAAACATATGGTCTCACTAGTGTGAGAAGCCAAAAGAAAAAACTATTAACTCCCAAAACAATGAATCCACCAGGCAAGGCAAATAATTAAATAGTGGGGGAGACAACACAAGGAAAATAACATGACAATGATAAATCAATACATATCAGTTATAACCATCAATGTAAATGGTCTCAAATCACCAATCAAAAGAAACAGACTGGCAGAATGGATCAAGAAGCAAGATCCAACAATATGCTGCATACAAGAAACACATTTAATTCAAAAAGAAATTCATAGACTAAAAGTCAAAGGACAGAAAACAATCGTCCCTGCAACAAGAACCAGGAAAAAGCAGGGGTAACTATTTGATTTGCAGACAAAGTAGATTTCAAACCAAGATTTATTAAGTGAAACAAGGTCTCAATACACTTGACCAACAATCCAAAGGAAGTGATAACAATCATAAATATACAGGCACCAAATACTGGTGCACTCAAGTATATAAAACAAATATTAGCTAGGTGTGGTGGTACATGCCTATAACCCCTGTACTCAGGAGGCTGAAGAAAGAAGACTGCTGAAAATTAAAGGCCAGCCGGGGCTACATAGTGAGTTCAAGGTCAGCCTAAACTGTATAGGGAAATACAGTCTCAAAAAAAATAACAGACATGAAAAGTCAAATAAGCACTAATACAACTGTCATGAGGGACTTCAATAGCCCACTGTCACAAACAGACACATAAACTAGACAGAAAATCAACCAAGAAACATCAGAACTAAACCACTTTTGATCAATGGACTTAGCAGATGTCTACATAGGGTTGTACCCCATAACATCAGGATACACATTCTTCTTAGCTGCACACGGGACAAAATAGACTACACACTAGCTCATAGAATATAACTAAGTATATGCAAAAAGAACTGAAATTATCTCACGCATTTTATCACACCATACTGCAATGAAATTGGAAATCAATGGTAAAAGAAACCATAAAAACTCCATAAAAACATGGAAATTAACACTCTCCTGAACAACCAATGAGTCACAGATGAAATTAAAGAAGAAATTAGAAAGTTTCAACAATTAAACAATAATGCTGATACAACATACTGGAACCTATGGGCTGCAATAAAATGAGTCCTACAAGAATAATTTATAGTGGTGAATTCCCATGTCAGATAAACAGCAAGTTCAAGTAAACAACCTAATATTGAACTTCAAGTTTCTAGGGAAAGAAGAGCAAGTCAAACCCAAAGCTCATAAGGGAGAAAATTATAAAACTCAGCAGAAATTAATGCAATGAAAACTGAGAAAACAATACAAAGAATCAATGAATTCAAGAGTTGATTCTCTGAAAGATTAAATAAAATAGACAAACCTTTAGCCAATCTTATCAAAAAAGAAAATCACAAAAAAGGCAAAATCACAAAGGACCTGGCAGAAGTCCAGATCATCAATACTTACCTACTTTGAGAACCTGTACTCTAATCTCATGGAAAACGGAGAATGACAGATTTCTAGATACATGTGAATTGCCAAAGCTAAATCAAGAAGATATAAAATTCTAAATAAATTGCTATCAGTCAGTGAAATTGAAGAGGTAATTAAAAACAAAGAAACAAAGAAAGAAAAGCCCAAGCCCTGATAGATTCACTGCTGAATTCCACAAGAAATTTAGAAAAGATCTATGCCACTACTCCTCAAACTTTTTAATGAAACTGAAAGGGAAGCAATATTCCCAAATTCATTCCTAGAAGCATTATTCTGATACCAAAACTAGAGAAAGATCCAACCAAAAAAGAGAGCTACAGGCCAATCTCACTAATGAACATAGATGTAAATATCCTCAAGAAGATCCTGGCAAACAGGATGCAGCAAATCATCAAGATGATTATTCACCATGGCCAAGTAGGACTCATCCCAGGGATGCAGGAATTGTTCGACATTCACAAATTAATAAATGTAATATACCATATTAATAGAGCCAAGGACAAAAACAAACTGATCATCTCAATAGATGCAGAAAAAGCTTTTGACAAAGTCTAACACCCATTCACAATAAAATCCCTACAGAAAATTGGAATAGCTCTTTCTGGACCCCATCTTCACAGTAGTGGCACCTGGGTCAGCCATTCAGCTTTTTGTCCATGCCCAGGACCTTCACACTCTCAAAGTGAACAGCCAGGACATGGTCACCCAGATCAAGGTGCATGTGGCCTCACTGGAGAGCATCACACCAGAAGATCAAGTTGGGCTCCTGGCAGGCAAGCCACTGGAGGATGAGGCTACCCTTGGCTAGCGTGAGGTGGAAGCCTGGCCACTCTGGAAGTAGCTGGCTTGGAGGTAAAGTCCATGGTTCCCTAGCTCAGGCTAGAAAAGTGAGAGGTCAGACTCCCAAGGTGGCCAAACAGGGGGTGGGGGAAGGAGGAGGGGAGGAGGAGAAGAAGAAGACAGTGATGACAACGATGATGATGATGATGATGATGATGACGACGACAGGCTGGGCCAAGCTGCAGATGTAGTACAACTGGCACTTCGTCAATGTGGTGCCCACCTTTGGCAAGAAGAAGGGCCCCAATGCCAACTCTTAAATCCTACGTAACCCTGGCTTTCTCTAATAAAGCCACTTTGCCCCGGCCAACAAGCAAATTGGAATAGATGGTGTTTATCTCAATCTGATAAAAGCCATCTATAACAAACCAACAGACATCATATTAAATGGTCAAAAGCTGAAAACTTTCTCTTTAATATCAGGAACAAGACAAGGCTGTCCACTATTACCAATCCTATTCAATACAGTTCTGCAAACATTAACCGAAGCAATTAGACAAGGGAAAGAAATAAAAGGAATAAGGATAGGAAAGGAAGAAGCTAAAATATCATTATTTGTAGATAACATGATACTCTACATGGAAGACCCCACAAACTCCACCAAAAACCTTCCAGATCTATAAACAAATTCAATCACATAGCTGGATACAAAGTCAACACTCAAATATGATTCCTACACACAAATAACAAACTCACTGAGAGAGAAATAAGAGAAAAAACACTTTTCACAATAGCAGACAAATACCTAGGAATCAATCTAATGAAGTAAAAGACATTTACAGAGAACCAGGCCCCACAAGGAGGTGATCCCCACCTGGAAACCTGCACCATGCATGGGCCACTGCTGGAGAGGGGACAGCCACACCCAAGCCTCTCTCCTGTGAGTCAGCACCATTTGCAGACTTCGAGGGGAGAGAACCAGGCCTCATAATGAGGCGATCACTGCCTGGAAACCATATCATTTTCATTGCTTCATTGGGTTGGGTTTATTCTCTTTGGTTTTGTTTGATTATGTTAAATTTGATGGTATGAGCAGCTATTTAAAAGATAGCAAGACATATTATGGTAGTCATTTTGGATTTACTATTAGCTTATTTTGAAGTCCTTTATTGCATTCATTGTTTTGTTTTTATTGTTTCTACTCTATTTTGTTCTGTTCAATTTTTACTATGTCTGAAGGTATCTGCAGCTATTTTGAAGACAACAAAAGGCATTATGGTAGCTATTGCTGATTTTGTAAGATTTTGAAGACCTGTGTCACTTATACTAGTTTATTTTGATTGGTTTTATTCTGTTTTATTTCCCTTGGTTTTATCCTCTTTAAAATAAAAATAAAATAAAGACCTTTACATTGAAAACTATGGTATTCTGGAAAAGGAGATTGAGAGGGTATCAGAAAAATGAAAATGGCCATACTTCTAAAACTACTACACAGATTTAATGAAATCCTGATCAAAATACCAATAGCATATCTCACAGTATCAGAAAAAAAAATCCAAAAATTTATTGCAACCAGAAGAGACCTACAATAGCAAAAGCAATTCTGTGCGCAGTTACCTTGGTTTTTTTTTTTGGTCTTTTTTGTATTTTGTATTTTTTGTGTGTGTATTTTTTTTTTTTTGGTGCTAAGGACCGAACCCAGGGCTTCCAGCTTGTTAGACAAGCGTTCTACCACTGAGCTAAATCCTCAGCCCCTCAAAAGCAATTCTGGGCAACAGAGGCAAGGCAGAGCACCTCACAGTCCTTGACTTGAAATTATACTAGAAAGCTACTGTGATAAAAAATTCATGGGACCAGCAGAAAAAAGAACAGGACCAAGGATCAATGGAACAAACTAGAAGATACAGAAACAACTCCAAACACACTCAGCCACCTTATCTTTGACAAAGGAGTCAAACACCTTCAGTGGAAGAATGATAGCCTCTTTAATAAATGGTGCTGGACAAACTGTCTTTCCACATGTCAAAGATTAACATTAAATCTTTAGGGCTGGGGATTTAGCTCAGTGGCTTAAGCGCCTGCCTGGCAAGTGTGAGGTCATGAGTTCGATCCCCGGTACCAAAAAAAAAACCTCAAAAAACAAAAAAACATTAAATCTTTATCTCCTACCATGCACTACACTAAAATTGAAATGGAACAAAGATCTCAATATTAAAGCAGAAACACTAAATCTGTTGGAGGAAACAATAGGTAGAACCCTTTAACACACTGGTGTAGGCAAAGACTTCATGAACAAAATCCCAACTGCATAGGAACTATCACGAAGAATCAACAAATTGGATCTTATCTTACTAAAAAGCTTTTGCAAAATAAAAGAAATCACCAACAGTGAAAAGACAACCCACAAAGTGGGAAAAAATTATAGCCAGTTGTTTCTCAGACAAAAGACATATCTAGAACATACAAAGAACTGAAAAAAAATCAGGTCCCGCAAATTCAAAGACCCAATCCAAAAATGGGCATCTGAGATGAATATATACTTCTCAAATGAAGAATTATGATCAGCAAATAAATATATGAAAAAATGTTCAACATCACTGGTCATTCAAGAGATACAAATTAAAACAATGCTGAGATTCCACCTCACTCCAGAAAGAATGGCTATTATCAAGAAATCTACCAACAACAAATGCTAGAGAGGCTGTGGGGGAAAAGGAACTCTTTTGCAATGTTGGTGGAGTGTAGACTGGTGCAACCACTGTGGAAATCACTGTGGAGATTGCTCAAAAAACTAAAACTAGAGGTTCCATTTGACCTAGCTATTTTCCTTCTTGCTATCTTACTGAAAGAGTAAAAACCATCGTACCACAGTGATATATGAACACCCGTGTTTATAGTGGCACAGTTATAACAGCTAAATCTTGGAAACAGCCCAAATACAACCAATGAATGCATAAAGAACAGGTGGGTTGGTTTTTTGTTTGTTTTTGTTTTTTTGAGACAGGGTCTCAACATGTAGTTCAGGCTGCCTTTGAACTCACTATGTAGCCCAGGCTGGCCTCAAACTCACAGTGATCCTCCTGCCTCAGCTTCTTGATGCTGGGATTACAGGCATACACCACCACATGTGGCATGATTTTTTTTATACAATGCAGTACTAGTCTGCCATAAAGAAAGATATGCTTGAGATGGTTGTATCTAAATGGATGCACCTTGAGACCATACTCTTAAGTGAAATAGATCAGACACAAATGTTCAAATATCACATTGTTTCTCTGGTGTGAGAAACTGAAAGTGTAAATAAGGATCAAAATGTATAACAGAAATGAAAAATGGGAAGAAAATGTTCAAATTAGAAGGAGAATAAGAAATGGGGAAGGGGAAAAGAAGGAAGGGTAAAAGAAAAAAGGGAAAATGGAAACAAAGCTTTTGTAAATAAGGAGGGGGAAAAGTGGTTGGTGGGAGGGGAGGGGAACAGGAAAAAAAGCAGAAAGATATATCATATACAGGTATATATTCCTTTTGATAAATGTCATCATTATGTATATCTAAAATGAACCAAGAAAAAAATCAAAAAAGGAGGAAGAGGACCAAGAGCTGGAGTGAAGGAAGGCAGAGAGGGGAGAAGGAATTAAAAAGAATTTATATGTGTTATATACATTTACCCACTCTCCTCAATGCATATAAACATTATGTGGTGCAAAAATGTATTAATAAAAATATAAATTAAAAAAAATCAGTCTTTTGATTTTTGTGTAAGTATGCAAAAATGTCACTTTAAATTTTCTCATATTAATATTCAAATTAGCAGGTGCACATGTCAGAGCAGTGCTCGGGAGCCTGAGGCAGTAGGGTCAGCATAAGTTTGAGGTCTGCCTGGGCTACATAGTGACTTCCAGTCCAACCTGAACGACACAGTGAGACCTTGTGTAAAAAACAAATCTAATTCGCGTGAATGTTCTCTGAACACTGGCATTACTGGAAGAAGGGCTAAATAATGGGGAAAAATATTTAGATTTGTTGTGGTTCATTTATATGTACAAACAAATTTTGGTCAGTTGTTATAAAAAGAGCAAAATAAAGTACAGTGGAGCAGCAAACTCCCATACCCCACATAAGCAAGCATGAAGGACATCCCAGCTTACTCGGTCTGACTCACCTGGATGAATGTGATAGCTTGTTGTGGGTAATAGATGGAGGCCGCTAATCCCATGAAGCCAGGCGGATACACCAGCTTCTTTAGTTTTGAACCTAATAAATAAAGGTTGTACAAAGCATCAGATGACTTAGCATTCTCACCATCATAACTGACCTTTTACATTCAATAGTGAATCATCACTTTCCACAGCCTTACTGAGATGTAATTCTCATAATTCATGCATTTCAAGTACATAATTTAATGGGTTTTAGTATATTCACAGAGTTGTATCACCATCGCTTCAGTCGATTTTTATCATCCAAAAAGAAACCTGCAACCTTGGGGCTGGGGATGCAGCTCAGTGATAGAGCATGGGCTCAGCCATGCATAAGGCCCTGGCTTCTATCCTGAGAGTGGACAAAACAAAAGAAACAAAAGAAAGATGCTCACACTCATTTGTAGTGTTATAGTTTGTATCTAGATGTCTCCCCAAAGCCTCATGCAGTCATAAATGGGGCTTTTTCAGAGGTGGCTAGATCTAGACTATGTGATGCTAGGACTGATTCATGGTGCAATGCTAGGATCAAGGGTGTGAATGCTACCTGCCCTAAGCATCCTGGATAAAATATAAAGGATAGAAAGAGCTGTGATTGTCCTTTGTTGCTTTGCTACCTTCTGCCCTCCATGAACTGTTTCTCCTCTGTGATGGCCCTCTGCCAGGCCACCCTGTCACTGTACTAGCCAACTATGGACTGAAACCTGTACAGTCTGTGAGCTAAATAAACCTTTCTGGCTGGGGATTTAGCTCAGTGGCTTAAGTGCCTGCCTCGCAAGTGTGAGGTCATGAGTTTGATCCCTCGCACCAAAATAAATAAATAAATAAATAAATAAATAAACCTTTCCTCCTTTAACTTCGAGTGTCAGGTATTTTGCCTTAGCAATGAGAAAAGGGACTAAGACACACCTCCATTCCCCCAGGCCTCCAGCCCTAGGCCACCAGGGCTGTGCATTTGTCCATTGTGGACACTTCAAATAAATGGAATCACAGAACACATGATCCTTTATGACTGCCTTCTTTCAATCAGCAAATGTTTCCAACAGAACCATCACTTCTAAGGAAGCAAGAAAAAGACTGTTTTGAAAAGAAGCAAAGTGGTATTTTGATTTCCAAAGGTTTTTTTTTTTTGTAACAGCAAACAGGCTTCCTATTTAAATACCAAACACAATTGTTCCTTTCTTCTCCTTCCTGAGAAGTCATTAAAATAACAGTAAAAAATAAAATACTGACTAATGAACCCACAATGAAGAGAAAAAGTGTGGTGGGTCATTGGCAGATAAGAAGTATCAGTCAGGGTTGGACAAGGTCCTGGGTTCAATCCTCAACATCACACACAGAAAAAGAAAAAACCATGTCAACCAATTTTCAGAAAATGGAGAGTGCATGGAGAGAAGAGGCCAAAGGAAGGCTGCAGGCGAGGAGGGCACAGATCGGTCCCGGGCAGAGGTGGCTCGTATTGTGGTGAGTGGTGATGGCAACCAGGGGTCAAGGCAAGGGCACAGGTGTACAACCTGAACATGGACCAGATGACACATTCCTTCCCCTATACTGTCCCAAGGCCAGAAAGTCAAGTCAGGCCAAAATTTTGAAAGCAGGCTGGATATCATCGAAGAAATGCCCTGGGTTTTCTGATGCAAATCGAGAGCATTCTGTGCGTGCGTGTGGGAATCCGAAAATAAAGCGCTTCCCATCTACCCTAAGTTTAGCTCCTGGGGAGTCACCCTAGCTAGAACCTGCCTGTTAGCAAGTCGGCTATGTAGAGAGGCCTTACTAGCGTTTCAATTGCCTCAGTCTGAAATATGACCTGATGGTGAGGATCATTGTCACTGCAAAATGAAAAAGAAAGACCAAGACAAGCAACAAAACATGAACTTCAAAACAAAATAAGCCTGTTATTAAGTAACACCAAGGTAACCAAGAACCTACTGCATTAAAAGAAAACAATTTTATGAAAAAAATCAGAGAACAAGAAAGAGCTCATAGAAAAGACCAAAGTTCAAAAAAATCCAAAAGAATGAAATAAAACAATCCAGCAAATATGAGACATTTAGGGTCATTTTAAAACAACCTCACTGCTAATGAATATGAATCTTCAGGAAGGAAAAATAAAGAGTAAACTTTCAAAGAAATACCAGATGGATACAATCTTTCAGCTGAATGCTACAAGCCATCAAGAGAGCAAGCAAGGCGTGAAAGCATCTCAGGTGTCACCCCAGCACCATGAAAATTCAAAAGACTAAAGATGACATTCTTCAAAGATTCAAGGAAGTTTAACAAATCATTTCAGAATCAACAAGCACCCAGATTGGCCATCGACCCTCTGACCTGTGACATGGGACTCTGGAAGGTGCAGCTTTCAATGTTTTGATGGGGAATGAGTCCTATCACTAGTCCAGCTGTCACTGGCAAGAGCAAGACGCGAAGCTCTAGAAAAGCTTGTCTCCAACATATGCTGCTCTGAGAGCCACTTAAGCGTGCAGCCTAATAACACGCAGAGTGAATGGAGAAGACGACAGGAGAGCCAAGAAAGGGGAGGGCCCGACAGATCAGAAGCCAAGTCCCAAGACAAGAGCTGTGTTGAAGTCTCAGGCCAGGATGCAGGAGGATGGAGCTGAGGTGGACAAGAGAATGGAGGCTGAGTTTGCAGAAACTGAGGATGATGTGCAAAGAACTGGTAGAGGGTGAAACAGGAGAGTGCATGCGAACTCACACGAGAAACAAGCTCTGCCACAAGGCACAGTGCTGTGGACAGAGGACCTGTATGGGTGTTAGCGCAATGTATGTAAACAATCACATCTGACAACTAAAGCACTGCAGATTACAGTTAAAATTGTATTATTATTATTATTATTATTATTATTGTCTTGTGGTACTAGAGAT
This sequence comes from Dolichotis patagonum, assembly GCA_004027295.1. Lineage (NCBI taxonomy): Eukaryota > Metazoa > Chordata > Mammalia > Rodentia > Caviidae > Dolichotis > Dolichotis patagonum. Next base: position 983 of record PVJX010017143.1, on the reverse strand, counting down.
TGAACACAGGGCTTTTACACTGAGCTACCTTCCCAGCCCTTTCTTATTTTTTAGACAGGGTCTCACTAAATTCTCAGGCTGGGCTTGAACTTGTGATTGTTCTACCTCAGCCTCCCAGAGTGTTGGGAGTACAAGATGCATCACCACATCTGGCTAAATTTTATTTTTATTTAAAAAGAATTTTTTGGTGTGTGGTGCTGAACATCCACTCCAGGGCCTTTCATGGTAGGCAGGTGCTCTAGCACTGAGCTACATTGCCCAGCCTATGGTAAATAAGTCCCCAAAGATGACACCACAACTCCTGAGAAGACAAGCGGTCCCGACCTAGACCATGAGTACACTGTTTTTCTCGCAGTTCTAAACGCCTGCACAAAGAGGCACAACTCTCCTAGAAAAGTCCACTCCTCAGGGTCCTGGCACTTTCTACTATGGCTCCCAAGAAACCAGGGGTATAGGCTGTGACTTCTAGCACTGGCAGAGGGGACTCACTCCTTGTCAGAGCTGAGGATGGCACCCAAAGGCGGTGGTGACAAGAGTCACTTCTCTGGCACTCTCCCATCACATCACTGGCGCAGTCAGTCAAGGGCACCTTCATTAGTACTTGGCAGTTGCGTTTGACAAGTGCTACTAAAAGAGACCTCTCAGCCCATCCTGCTGCTCCCTGGGAGGACCTCAAACCCTCTGGCGCCCAACAACAGACCTATGACCCTACTCACTTGCGCTGGGAAATCGTCTGATGTGACTCACTTCAGAGCCCCTGGGAAAAGACTTGCTGTAGCCTACATGTGCCTAAGAGTACACATATCTATTCAGGCAAGTGATACACACCTGTAATCCTAGCTCTTGGTGGCTGAAACAGAAGGATCACAAGTTTGAACCCAGCCTGGATAACTATGTGACTTAACCTTGTCTCTAAATAAAAACAAAAAATGCTGGTGACATAGACTTATTGCTCAGGCCCTGCGTTCAATCCCCAGCACTGT
>PVJX010017142.1:24569-39046 GCA_004027295.1 Dolichotis patagonum | reverse complement strand
AGTCCATTTGTTCACAGGTGTGATTCAGTTCTGTTATGTCTTTGCTGATTTTCTGTCTAGTTGATCTGTCCCTTTGTGTCAATGGTGTGTTAAAGTCTCCTGTTATAATTGTATTATTGCTTATTTGATTTTTCATTTCTGTTAGTATTTGCTTTCTATAGCTGGGTGCTCTGGAATTTGGTGCATATATATTTAAGATTGTTATTTCTTCCTCTTGAAGTTTTCCCCTAACTAGTATGTAGTGACCTTCTTTATCTCTTTGGATCATTCTTGGTTTGAAATTCACATTGTCTGCAAACAGGATTGCTACTCCTGCTTTTTTTGGTGTCCTGTCACATGAAATATTGTTTTCCATCCTTTGACTTTTATTCTATGATTGTCCTTTTGGGTTAGATGGGTTTCTTGTAGACAGCATATGGTTGGATGCTTTTTTTTTGATCCATTCTGCCAGTCTGTTTCTTTTGATTGGTGAGTTGAGGCCATTTACACTGATGGTTGTAACTGTTATATATTGGTTTATTGTTGACATGTTATCTTTCTGCTGTTGTGTCTTTAGCTTTCCATTCTGTTTACTTGTCTGCCTTGCTTGGTGGTTTTATCCCATGCATATCTAGAATGTCTTTCAGTATTCTTTGTAGGGTTGGTTTGGTGTTCATGAAGTTCTTCAGCTGTTCTTTGTCATGGAAGTATCTTATTTCTCCATCCATTTTGAAGGACAGTTTTGCAGGGTATGTCAGTCTGGGTTGAAAGTGGTTTTGTTTTAGGATCTGAAATACTTCACTCCATGCTCTTCTTGATTTCATTGTTTGTGTTGAGAAGTCTGCTGTGATTCTGATATGTTTTCCTTTATAGGTGATCTCTCTTTTCTCTCTAACAGTTTTTAGTGTTCTATTCTTATGTTGGATTTCTGGGATGGTGATTATTATGTGTCTGGGTGTAGTTTTATTTTGTTTATGGCTGTTTGGAGTTCTATATGCTTCACTTATCCAGATGTCAGTTTTTCTTATGTTTGGGAAGTTTTCAGCTATTACTTCTGTAAATATCCTCTTGATATCTTTTAGGCTGTCCCCTTCTTTTTCATTTATCCCTATTAATGTTATGTTATTTTTCCTTGCATCATCTTGCAGGTGTTGAATCCTGATTCTTTGTTATTTTTAAAAGATCTTGTCTTTCCTGCTCACTGGCTGCAATCTTATCTTTGAGGTCTGAAATTCTATCTTCACTTTCATTGAAGCGGTTTTGGCAGCTTTCAATAGCATTTTTGATTTCCTGTATATCTCTTTGAATCTGCTTTATGTGTTCTGTTTGTTTCATATAGTGTTCATTTAGGGATTCTATCTGTTTGCTTTGTTCCTCTAATTTTTTAGCTGTGTTTTCACTAGATGCGTTCACTATTTCTTTCACTGTTTTTATCAATTCTTCTTTTACCTGGGCAAGTATTTCTGATTTGAATTTCTCCATAGCTTTCCCTAGTTGCATATTCATTTCATTTGCTATCATGTCAGACATTTCAGGTGTATGGCTTCTTTTTTCTTCTATGTACACAGCTTCTAAGCTTTCTTGGGGAGGGTTAGAGCTTTGAGCCTGCCTTTTGGTCTTCCATTTTGTCATTTTTCTATATTTCCTTGCTTTGAGCGGTGTTCCAATGCTTCCTCTGCATGTGTGGTGAATTACGTCTTGCACCCTCAGTTCCTGGAGGGGCAGTGGCTCCCCCACAGGCTCTTGACTTCCTCACATGGTCCTAACTCCCCTCTGTGGGCTCCTGGCTCCCTAAGTTGTAAGGCGGATGCTGGGCATGGTCAACCGGGAGCCTGTGGAATCTCAGGCAGGCCAGGCCACTGTACTTTGTCCCAGGCAGGTCTCCAGGAGGTTCCCTGGGGGTGAAGGGTGGGCCTACAGGTCCCAAAGAGTCAGGCCAAAATGCTGGTTTCTGTAGAGTTCCCAGTCCCAAACAGACCTGGCCAAGCTGCCAGTCTCCGGGAAGTTCCCTGTGGGTGAAAGGCGGGCCTACCGGTCCCGAGCAGTCAGGCTGAGATGCCGGTCTCCGCAAAGTTCCCAATCAAAACAGCGCACGCCGCTCTGCGTGTCTCCAGGAGGTTCCCGGTCCCAAAGAGTCAGGCTGAGATCAATTTTCCTCCCTTTTAAAGTAAAATTTAAAAAAATTTTAAAAAAAAGTCTTTGTTAGGCACTTTGTAGATCGTCTCCATTTTTTTTTTTTCGGTCAGTGAGAGGGGCCTTAATTTGTTCCTTGTTGTGGCATGTTTACCTGATTCATTGTTCTTCGTAAGTATCTACACTTGTGTAAGTAGACAACTTTTTCAGTCTTCATAGTCAGGTATCAGGTGGGAAAGCTCTTTATCAGTCAACCTACCCATTTTGGGAAAGCAAGCTGGCAGTGTTCATTGGTGGCTTGCTGCTGGAGTCTCATGTCAAATTTATGTGCATGCTTTACTCTCCTTCTCCACTGCAGAGCAAATCTCTTATGCTCCACAGACTTGTGGAAAGGGTGATTTTAATGTGAGACTTTTCTTCCTATGCTGCTTCACACATAATATCTTATTTCATTGTATGCTTTTGTTCTCTAAGTTCTTACTTGAGTTCTTTCATTCCACTGAAGATAATTTTGTATGTGCATAGTTTTTAAAACTGATAATTCTGCAAGGATATTAGCACTAGAAATTTTTGATCCACCATTTTGCTGGTGGCACCAGTTAAAAAAATTTTTTTCATTATACAGTGAGGACAATACCACTAGCCAAGTAAGATAATTGGAATTCCCATGCTCATGTTCAACAGAAAATTACACACATTTGGTTGTAGTTTCTCAGTTTTGATTATTATATAACTGGTTGCAAAATGATTGTGGATTTACCCTGAAGTATAGGATCATGGGTTCTTTTCTTAGAAACATTTTCTAAAAATATTTCTCAGTAGAACTTAAATGTCAAGTATAAAGAGTGATGTTACATATTAACTTGACAGATCAACATCTATATTTTACATTGTGTCATATCAGACTAACATGTTTTGAGTCAGCTCATTCAACTTCTGGACAATTTACTTTTTACCACATATCATTAACTCCCATAATACATGGTCACTCCTACTTCTCTTGAAATAATAAGATTGATACTAATATAGTTGTTTTTCATAGAGACATTATCTATGTGTGTAGCATTTTAATTCACAGTTCTGTTACCCTTACCCTGTTCTTTCCTTAATTTGCTCATGCATCAAAAGTTTCCTGCTTCTATGTGCCAGTCATGCAAACTACATCTGCCAGAAGTAGTTTAAGGAGGACAAAAAAGTCAGTGACCACATATATGTGTCATACATGCATTGGATCTTCAGATGCACAGTTTATGTACAACATTGTATGTGTTTTGGAGGGCTTAAAAGAGAAATTACAGTTTCACAGTATGTAGCAATCAAACAAAAAACCATAGCTTCCGTGACTGATTTCTCTGCTTACCTATGTGACATCAGGTACTGCATGCAACAATTGAAGTGGACTATTGCCCTTCCACAGGGGTTTCACAAAAATTTATTTTTCATCCTTTGCTGTCTCCTGCACTATTGCACAGTGCAAGAATAGAGGTTGAGCATTCCAGATCTGCAGAGTGTGCTGACTCTGTTGGATCTAACAAACTTCTGTTGATGAAGGAAATTTATCAAAAGTGTTGCCAAAATAATATAATGGATCGTATAATTAAACACATTGATAATTTATCCTATAAGAGGAACAGGCTATCCCAGTGAGAAATTAAGTCTCAGAACACAGACAAATTTAAAAGTACTATAAGTTTCAGAGATCAACTACAACTGTGGTTGTAGGGATGAGACCCACAAATTCAGTGAGCTTTCTAAGGTCACACCATTAGTCAGTGAGAAATTTAGGAGGTGGAACTGATATCTCAGACATGAAATCCACTTCACTAGGTTTTCTCATTATTTCACATATGTAGTTTTAAGTAAACTTTTAAAATTCTGTAAAATTTATCTAGGTCAGTGGCTGCTTGATTGTGTGGTCCTGTATACAGTAGTTAAAGATAAGGTTGTATAATTAGAGGAGCTGAGCGTCAATTCTAGACACACAGCTATTTAGTTTTGTGATTTAGGGTAACATAACATCTTACAGCTTTGTGTCTTTATTTTGAAAGTGATTATTGTAGTTTTCTAATAAGCATATATATATAATTTTAAAAGTAAAGAATAAGTAAGAAGAAAAGTAAAAAAGAATAAAAATGATGATATGAATTAGGACAATTGACTTTTTTAAACCTGGAATTTGTAGAGGATATTGAATGAAAAATTAAAATAAAAGCTGTCCAAAAGAGTTGGTCTGAGTAGATCTAGCATCTGGTAATCTTTTATATTCACAAGTAAGAAGGCTTAAATACAGAGAGATGCTACGGAATGATCTGACTTCAATGGTATTTGACATGTCAGTGATATTTATTTTAAAAACACAAATGTCCAATTCCAGTTATTTGTGTATCCATCCATACCAATATTCTTTTATGTTATCTATTTCTGGAAATATTTCAATGCAATAAAATCTGAGACATAAGAGAGACTTTTGTGGTTATCTATTTGAAGAAATAAGAGAGTATAATGTTTGAAGAAATACGTTTTGAGTTGGTATGGTCTGGCTTTAAGTTTCAAAGGGCCAAGAATAATATCTATATTTTGAGGTTATCTCTATGATTAAGTGAACTAATAAATATAAAACATATCGCTTAGTAGCTGGCACATGCAAAATTTAAAAAAAAAAGTAACTATCAGTGTTAATATTTATCCCAAATTCTTCATCCTTCATACATTATAACTAAAATCTACAGAATTTGCCAAAAACTACACAACCATTTAGTGATTAAATCACAGAAATAATCCATAATTCTTGAATATAAATAAGAGATTGATTATAGCTTCTGGTCAAAAAAGCCAATGTAAAGAGATTGGTATAATCAACCAACATTCTCAAATTGCAATGACTATAAAATATTATAAAACACAGGAGAAATTGTGAATAAAAAATGTTTTTCCTTAAAAATCATACACTGTGTTATGGTTTTTGTCTGGATGTCTCCCTGTATTAGTCAAGGTTTACTAGAAAAACACATATAATAATAGATATACAAGTGTATAAGAAATTACAAGATTGGTTTATATGGTCAGCCACAGAGTTGAATGAGGAGGCATGCAGAGAATGTCTTCACGCTGGAGACTGAAGGTCCAGTCCAAGGTCTGGAACTTACTGCAGTGTCCAGTGCAAGTCCATATCAAGAGGTGAATGGACTGTGACAGAACACTGAGGAGTCTACGCTGAAGGATGAAGAGTCTCAAGTGGAAGCTGAACAGTCTGCACCAGAAGCCAGGAGACACTGACCAAACTGAAGGTGAAAACTGGAGCTCCTCTGAAGAACCGGAAATCAGTCCTCCATCATTTGCCTTTTATTGTATGCAGGCTGCTCTCCCTGGATGAGTATAGGACTCTCACCATCTGCATGCCTTCCTCTTGCACAGGCTGAGGGTTGTACAAAGTAAGGACCCTCATCCCTGCTGAATCAGTTAGTTACATGTCTTACTTTCTCAAGTTGACAAAATGCATCAACCATAGCACCCCTAAAAGCCTTGGTCATGGTGGGTGAGTTTTTCGGAGACAGTTGATTCTAGTTTGTGATTGCTTCATTGTCTAGTGCTAGGATCACGGATGCAAGTGCTACACCCACCCTAGGGCAGGTAGCCTACATACAATATAAAAGACAGAAAGAGGTATCTCTCCTCTGTTGTTGCTTTTGCTGTCTTCTGGAGCCATGAACTGTTGCACTCTGGGTATGGACTGAAACCTCTACAAACTGTGAGCTAAATAAACCTTTCCTCTTCCAGCTTTGAGTGATTATTTTGTCTCAGCAATGATAGAAAAGTAACTAAGACATATTGCCTGAAGAACTTTCCTGAAATGCTTCAGCTTAATAAATTACAGAGCTGTGCAAAAGAATTCCCAGAAATACTAAATTATATTATATATAATGGTCCCCATAGGGGAAGCCTGATTATAAAAAAGAAAAAGATCCCTTGTTCATAAGAATGTAGAACCTCAAGACAGACATGTAAGTTGAAATACATATGCCAAGGCTTATGAATTTTCTTTTGTAAAGAGTCTTTGAAGGATGGAGAAGGAGAAAATTATTTCTTGTGTATCAAAATAGTGGGTGTTTTAAACATTGTAAGTTTACATGGTTCATGACATGGTAATCAGAACTTCATAAGAGGAATTTAATTTGCTTGGTTGATTATATTGATGATACTATGAAATTACTTGGCTATTTTTTATTGTAGGAAAGGACCTGCTCCAGTAATGTGCTATAGTCAGATTTTACTAGCTTGTGAGAATTGATCTGCTGATTTCTTCTCAGATCCATTTTCATGTTGAGTAACAAGCCATAATGAGAGCACTTTAACCATGGAACTGATAAATGCTGCACATCACCCAGGGCTTTCCCTTCACACCACTGGGGCTGCCTTACTTTTGTTATTCCTCAGGCTCAAACACTACTAATTAGGTAATGGAGGATAGAGGTAGAGAAAGAGGGAAGGTGGGAGTGAAAGAAAAAGGAAGGGAGAGGGGAAAGAAGGACGGGGGGGGGGAGAGGGAGAGACAGAAGGAGAGAGAGAGGGATAGGGAGAGGGAGAGAGATAAAGGGAGAGAGGGAGGGAGAAAGAGGGGGAGAGAGAGAGAGAGAGAGAGAGAGAGAGAGAGAGAGAGAGAACTACTTTCTTTGAAGAGTCAGCAGCCTAGTACAATTCAGGATTTATGATACTTAGAGATGATTTTTTAAACTCCATTCTCTGAAATGATTTGTGGACAACCTTCTGAAGTTGAATTCTCCATGATTTACTCATCTTATCTAAGGCATAGCGACAAAACCCCAAGAATAAATTCCATTTATGTAAAACATACCTTGTGTGGAGTATACTAGGGGGACTGCAGGAGCCAGAGACTGAAACGTCTTTGTCACAACTGATACAAAGAGAGATGGGAGGACGTGGTGTAGCTCTGCCAGGTGATTGGAGTTCACCTGTCCAGATGTTCACTGTCTTGGGACAACTTGCCTCTTGCCAAGTATGGGAGCAGAAAAGAAGTGTCCTTCATGCAGCGCACTGTGATGACAAGGAAAAGAACTGACCCAGCAGAACTAGTACCTCCTTCCAAAGTCCAATCAGACATGCCATTAATTGTTCATTAGAGGTAAATTGCAAGGAGAAAACATTAATCTTCCTATAATATAAAGTACGAGGAACCAGTTTTGGTGGTGCACACCTGTGATCCCAACACTCTGGGAAACTGAGGCAGGAGGATTTCAGGTTTGAGTGCAACCTAGGCTATTTAGCAACTTAATGAGACCTTGTCTCAACCTTGGAGTATAGTTCAGTGGAAAGGCCTTGGATTCAATCCCCAGTACCAAAAACAAACTCTGCTCCATGAGTGTGGGAAAGTAAATGTCTCTTTAGCTCCTCTTCACTGAGAAGAAACATGCTATGGGTGTTTTAAGCTCTAGGGACATTAATTTATGATCAAATTCTGACCAATGACTTTCAGGCATGTGACAAATACAGACTTCAGGGCTCAGCATGCACATCTGTAAAATGGGATGATAATAAGTCTGCTGTAATGAGGTGCTGCTTGAAAAGAGTCAGTACAGTGTCTAATATGTGATAAGGTCCCTATACTAAGGGACCTTACTAAGACAATCATAATGTGTTGTACTCTAAGTACTTCCTTTGGATAAAATTGAGGGCAGTACAACTCACCACTGAGGGTGCTTGCTCAATAAGGGAAACACTATGCTTCAATTATTTATCAGTTTAATAAATCCCATGATGATCAGAAGAAGAGTAATAATGACTGACTTTATGTGGGGACACAGTCATGAAGCTGGAAAGTAATATCTTATTGTCAAGGTCAATATCTCCCTAAAGCCAGATTGCGGCAGGATGTCCCCTGCCAGCAGGTGAAACTGTTCTAGAACTTCAGGCCCTGGTAGAATGACAAGACTTTCAGCATTCCTCCTATCTCAACCTGGACGAGCAAGAGAGAGCAATGTACATTGGTGACAGATTCATCTGAGATTTACAAGATCATACTTAAAAAGATTCCATTTAGGCTAAATAACTATACTGTATGAGGATTTCTTGAGTGTTTTCTTTTTAAAATCTTGAAGTATTTATTTTTTGTAGTTTATTGGTGTTAAACTTAATTTTCTTTTTGAAAATTAACCTTACTTACCTAATTTGTCTAATGTCTTAGTTACTTTCCTCATTGCTGAGAAATGATACCTGACACCACAAATTACAGGAGGAAAGATTTATTTTGACTTTTAATTTGTAAAGATTTTAGATGGTAGTTAGCACCGAGGTGGGGCAGCATGGCAGAGGGGTATAGCAGAGGAAGCTTGCTTATGGATGGGCAGGCAGGAAATCGCAAGCATCATCAAGAGAGGAGGGAGGGACATAGACTCTTCCAGGTCATGCCCCTTGTTACCCTTGTCTTCACCCCAAACTTCACCTCCCAACATCACATTTAGCTATAAACTTATCAGTGGATTAATCAACCACATGATCAACTCCTCTCCAAAATCCCATCTATGAATGCATGAGGCATTGAGGAACATCTAGGCATAAACAATAACATCTCACATTGTAGAAATCAGAGGAACATGGGCCCAGTCCTTCATTTATAAAATGTACGATTGTGGGCAAGTGTGACTTTCTGAGGCCAAATTGTTTCCCTTTGTAAAGTGGGATAAACAAATATACTTCAAAGGGTTGAAATTTGAATGATATGGACATATAAGGCACTGGGCACTCTTACTGATAAGCAGTACATTTTTTTCTTTCATATCCAGTTAGTAGAATTTAGATGCAATTGAAGCTTTTTAAAAAGTATTTGAGTCAATTATTGCTTCTTGAATGAATAAATAACCTTCTAGATTGTAGTGCTAGTTTTCTAATAATAGACAAATCTTTGCTACATATATACATTCAAATTTATAAATTAGTGGTACTTTTCTGACAAAAAGACATGGAATAAAAATAGCTGTATATTGTATTCCTTGGGACAAAATAATTAGCTGAGACTTGTGTAGATGTCTGGCAATATTAAAAAAAATAAATTAGTGGAGATAATAATGTATATAAGACAGGCAAAAGTGTGATAAAAATGTTTTTTAATGTCAAAGATAAAGAAAAATTTAGCCCAAAATGGTACTTTATATTTCACTATTACTTCCATTTCGCTTGCTAATCCCTGGCCCTATTTTTTTTTACACGATAAAACATGAGGTGTCTAAAATTATGTGTTATAAAATATTAATAAAGCACTCAGTTGCTATTGTTTTGTCCTGAGTTGAGGCAGTTTAGTGAGCACTGCGAAAAGTTCTACAGGAGATATTCAGAACTGCATTTTAATTCTGTTTGCCAAAGAAAATGCCATAAAAGAAGAACAAAAATGTTTTTAGCAATTCACATCATAATACACATCTTCAGTAACAAGCAATCCATCTTTTGATCATGAAGGTGTTTTTCTGGGTATTCCTTTCAACCCTTTGTTGAAACAAGCACCCTTCTCTCCATTAACCTTCTAGAAAAGGTACATTGCTCTGACAATTTAAGCCACATCTTAGAGCCATCTGTGTAAGTCACACATTTCAAGTTTTCTAATGGGTTCTTTATATCAAAATTACCATAGACGGAAAATCTTCCTTTGGATCTTGGTCTTGAAAGAGATGTTCAAAGAAATGCACAAAATCCTGCGCGGCTTTTATTAAAGAGAAGGTTACATTAAACTGCGACTACATTTAATAGAGTATATGTTTGAAGAGCCAGATTTTTACTTAGGAACTTCATGACAAAAGCAAAAAGGATATCAAATTCAAATTTCTTTTTCTTCTCAGCCTTTTCAGATTAATGCTGAGAAAATCTATTGTATGTAAAAGAGATCGCCACGTAATTGAGCTAGAGGTTCTAATATTACATAGCAGGTAATGTAATTTCATGTTTTACTGTTTCTCAGTACTGTTCTATAATACATTCAAAGGAACCTTAGGGAATGGGGTGATTTACTGGGTCCATAAACTCTTTTCAACACAGGTACTTTATTTCACACTTAAGTGTGGCTGATCTTAATTAAGAAACATTTTCAACAACAGCGGCAGCAGTAGCCATGTTCATATCCCTTTTCCCTGTTGTTTGGTGCTCGTGACATCGGGGTTTTATGGTATCAAGATTGCTCCTTGAGGATGGGTGGGTGATTAACAGTCAAATTAAAGGTCTGCAAAATAGACTGGGACTTTTCAAAGGGTCAACAAACTGTAGAACCACAGCCAGATTTGCTGTGTGGCCTGCTTTTTATATTTACAGCTTTATTTGAACACTGCAGTGCTCTTTTGTTGATAGGTATGTGGCTGCTCTGGGACTTCAACAACAAAGTTAGGTAGTTGCCTGTTTACTCTATGGCTTCCTCATTGTCATGTGTTCTTCAGCAGAACAAGTTTATTAAGATGTGACCCTTGCTATCAAAATTACTGATGAGCGAAGGTATTTCTTTACCATATATAAAGGAACAAAGCAGTGAGTATTGGAAATCACGTATTTCCAATACTCTGTTATCCTTTATTAGTGCTAAAGAAAGGAGGAAAGCTTGGCAAAGTGGTGCTAGATTTAGAGCAGATTTATCATGGTGCAGACTTTATCAAAACTGCAGACATGGGGATTTAAAGATCCATTTGCCTAAGAGAAAAAAAATGACATTTAGAATCCTTAAGAAGCAAGTGGATTTCTGCTGAGAAGATAAAATTCATTTAAATATTTAATCTTACTTACTTCCAGGTAGATAACTAAACCTTTTATGATTTTATTTTCATTCATTTTAAAAGGGCAGGTGATATTTCTCTTCATGAGTTATTAAGCGGCTACCATTGCCTTTGGGTCACTGCCTTTCAGAAAAAACTGTAAGTATTTTTTTTTCACAGTGTGTTTTCCTTTCTCTAGTTGATGACTAAACATAATGCATCTATTAAACATCATGTAATTGTTTCATTTGCTGCTGTTTCATTTATTTGTTCATTATGTTTTTGGTATGTGTATAGTCATTCAATATCACATAGTGTTTATAATTATCATAATGGATTTATTGTTCTTATTTCACTGATTGCTTCTTCTCAGTCTTTTTTTTCTAGTTACTGTTTATCTCCCAGGCTTCCTAGTGTTCTCAAGCTTAGTTCTAGAGTTTCACTTCTAACACTCACTCTTTTTATGATCTCATCTAGTCTGGTTTCAGAAATCATTAATTTTCTACTCAAAAATTTACATGTATTGGTCAACTTTCCTGTGTCTGGGACAATAATACACAATACCCACAGCCTAGAGGAGAATTTTAATTTGTCTCAGGTTTTCAGGGACTCAAATTCATGGTCACCTGCTTCCAACACAGAAAAATCATGTCCAATGGGTTTGGTAAAAGAAATGTATACATTTCATAATGACCAGGAAGCAGAACAGGGGTGAAAGGAGCTGGATATATTTAGTGACCCACCCAGGTACGCCCAGAAGCATGATTTACTAAAACTCTGGACATTTCAAATTCAGTAAAATTAACACATCATGATTAATGCTCACAATCTGTCCATAATTCACACCTCAACAATTTGAAAACTGTACATACCTATTTAAACCATAGTTAATCTCCAAATAAAGACAAAACCAAATTAATAATCTGCCTGACAAGATGTGACTGTCCTGATTCTAACTAAAACATTTTAGTTCCCTTCTCAAAGTTTCCAGTTTCTGAGATTTTCATAGGTCTAAGTCAAAGTCTGATCTGAGACTCAAAGCAAACTCTTAGCTGTGAAAACTGTAAAAAAGATTTTAAAAACTTACATAACTCCAAGGTACAATGACACAGGGTGGACAGTGCCACTCAAAAAGGGAACAGGCAAACATTATATTTTATAGCTCCATGTCTATCATTCAGATTACATGGTGGTAAAGTATGAATTCCAGAAGGCTTCAGCCCCTGTAACTATGACATTACTGATTGCACCCCACATGCCCTTTTTCTTGGGCTGGATCTGCTCACTGCCTGAAGCTTTCCTCCACAGATGTTCTATCTTCCTGGTAACCCCAACTTTTAGTGGTCTCCACAGAATTTTGGCTTTGTTCCTACAACATCATGTACTACCTTCTCAGTATCTCCTTGCCTGATCTCCCAGAATTTTCTTGGAAATCTGAGTGGAAACCTCCTTGACCTCACAACTCTTGCTTTATGCATCCTGATAAAACCAGTATTCTGAGTACTGTGCCATGCTTGACTGTCAATGACTATGGAAGACAGGTCCCCCTGGACCACGGCAGCAAAATCCTCTGAGTACCTGATGCACAGCAAGGTGAAATGAATCCTAGAAAGGTAACTCTCCAGGGAGTCTTTCTTGAGCATGTGCCCTAGGGGCACAAATGAAATGAAATTTTGACACTTTCTTGCCATTGAGCATACAATGAGTGAGGTCTTATTGACTTCTGAGATGCTTTTAAGGCATTTTTCTTCTTGTCCCTGTACAAAGTACTTGGTTTCTTTTTAGTGACACTAATCTCTTCAGCAACCATAATTTTTTTGGCCCCCCAATTTAAACCGAAATCCTTTTCCCCAAATTTAGGTTTTCTTCAAATATGTGCATTTTATAGTCTTTCCTGATCTAATTACAAGGTTGTCCTAAAGTACAGATAGTCTATTTGGAAGAGAGGGCAGAGTGGGGCATGTAAGTAAATGTTGTTCTACCTGGTTGTTCTAGTTCATGTGACTGGGTGATTATGCTTTATACTCTTTTATCTTCCTGGTTGTGAGTCATAAGGATTTATGTTAGTTACCAAAATCACCATCACCTTAGGTCAGCTAATGCAGAGGTTCTTTCTCCATTTGGCTTTCTTTGTAAAGGGAAAGAGTTTAGGAAGATTTATCTGGTAGAAGAATAGACTGGACAGCTTAGAAACCACTAGAAATGGCAGGCATAGTGTGATTTACAAGGCTTATAGCAAAAAGAAGTTTTAGAGAGGGAAAGAATAGATGTCTGGGTAGTAGGAGAGAGAGTGAGCATTAAAGATGTGTGGGACTTGGTCATTTGTCTGACTTCATGTCATCAGAAGAGGAAAAGTAATGTAATTAGTGAAAATGGAGAGGAAGAAAAGGGTGCTTGGCCTGTGGTTTAGTGGTGTTCCTGAGTTAGGTATGAGATATGTTAATTTCAGAGTGATCATGAAACAGTCAAATACAAATGCTTTTAGATCAGATTGTACACAGTGTTGATGATTTAATTCTGAAGGAAAAACTTTGGTGGCTTTCCTGTTACAAGTGATGGGAAAAGCAGTAATAGGTTACAGAGTAAGAATTTAAAGAAAAGAAATGAGAAGTTAAAGATAAAGCTTTTGGGAATAGCAGTAGTCTGGAGTAGGAAAGAAGAAAAGGAAACAGCAAAGGCTAAATTGGTACCATTGGAGGGGCATGATGTGCACACATGAAATCCTAGCACCCAGGAGGCTGGGGTGCAGCAAGTTTGAGGCCTCCTTGGGCTACACGGTGAGTCCAAGGCCAGCTCAAGCGGCATAGTGAGACCCTTTCTAAAAAAACAAAACCAAACAGCAAAAAAGAGATGATAACATTAGGCAATGCTGAGAATTTCTATAGAGTGGCAATAGAAAGCCAAATTGACCGTGTATTTTGATAAGATAAAATGAAATTAAGTAATTTGAAGATGTGAAAGGGTTCACTTGAAAGAAGGCTGATAATGTTTTACTTTGCAAAAAGGAGGAGAAGGAATGCTCTTCCTAGTGTTATGGTTGGAGAAAGTACAACGGTAGGACAGGAAGTGATTTTTGTCAAGGCCGTTTAATGACAGCAGTGGGAACTGAGCTGAGCTCTCTATTACACATCCAGGAGCCCCTTTAGTGCACAGGTGTGCACTCTGAGGATGCTGTTTAGAAGGTGATTTTTATCCTCAGCTCTTAGAAAACCAGAGCCAGTTCACCAGACAGCCCAGGGAGGTCATTGATTTTTCTCTTAGAAGCAAGGCCCCTTCCCTGCAGCTGGAAGGAAATAGAAACATGAGTCTATCATCACTTTGAATCATTGAAAATCTCTGGTGAATTTTTTCAGCAGATGGGGCTTTCATGCACAAATTCTGTCCATAATATGAGCTAAAATAACAAACTTGGCTGACAGATTCTCCCTTTACTTCACCTTACTACTTCTCTCCCTCCCCTCCTTCTTTCTCTTCCTTCTCTCCTTTCTTCTGTCTTTTTTTCCTTCCTTCTCTTCTCTTCTCTTCTCTTCTCTTCTCTTCTCTTCTCTTCTCCCCTCCCCTCCCCTCCCCTCCTCCTCCTCCTCTCCTCTCCTCTCCTCTCCTCTCCTCTCCTCTCCTCTCCCC
>PVJX010017142.1:0-24469 GCA_004027295.1 Dolichotis patagonum | reverse complement strand
CTGCTTTATTTCAACTTTGACTTTGGTTTTCCTATCCTTATGGAAGAGAAATCTGTCATCTTCTTTGATGCTGATATATGAGGCAGTTTTCTTTACTCTGTTCCTACTGGGAACCTGGACTCAGGACTTCACCATATCCCACTCAAGTTACACAGAGGGTCTTAAATGTCGACAAGCAATGCTGGGTTTTGGGATACTTCCAGAGCAAATTAGAGGAGAATAATATTTTCCAGAGATGAAAATGCCATGAAATCACTTGAAGAAATTTTCTGCTTTATTTTTTCATGGAGTTAGTTTTTCTTTTACTTATCCTCTTTTGAGTGATTCAGAGGAGGCATTAGGTTTATTCCCCCAGGATACCTTCTACCTCCTTTGATATTCTTCACAGAATAATTTTATTCTCCTTACTAGTTTGTAACCTCAGGCTTACCACTGCTCCTAACAATGAATGTTTCTTGGGCTGACCTGTTTTTCCAAGGCAGAGGGCATTATAAATATGATTTTTTTTTATCTAGTTATGCTTGCATAGGATCTTGATTTTCAAAATCCTTTGGGAACAATTCATACTTTGGTTACCAGCCTTTGTCACTGAATTTAGATCCCTATTCTCTCCTTTGGTGCACAGGGCAGGAACAGGATAAAGGAATATGGACCCTGGGTTCAGCTGAAAAATCATGCATTTAGAAAAGCACTCATAGAAATATAGATAATCAGGGTTTCCTGCAATGAGAAATAGAGGGAAACCATTTCACTTTTTAAACTTCTGGAAGTGACAGATCTAGTGATAACATGGGTTTGGGAATCAGTCTTTATGGAAAGGTTAAGCTCCTGCTGCACTTAGGAAGACTGAAGGTCTAAGTATGAAATACTTGTGTAAACTGCTTTCTAAAAACAGCACTGCCTAAAGCATTTCCATTAAGCATTCTCTTATGTATAACACAGGGGATCAGGGAGTTTTCAAGAAGCAGAGAATAGAGGTTGAAAATGTAGAGACCACATCTCCAGATGACCATTTGGTCATCACCTACACTCACCTACAGAGCCAGCCTCAAGCTCTGTGGAGGCCCCAATGTGCAGTGCTACCGCAACCATCATGCCCAGTGTGTGTGGCATGTGATTCCCTGTCTTTCCTCTCTTCAGTTCCTGGGCCTTGGCTTGCCTTTCACAGCCAGGGTGCCACTCTTTGATCCATTTATAAGTGAAACTTTAGTTACAAATGACATCTCAGTTGATCCTCTGTATCCATAAGCTCTTCATCTGCAGATTCAACCACCTGCAGACTGAAAATATTTGAAAAGAAAAAGTTCCAGAAAGTTCCAAAGAGCAAAACTTAAATTTACCTTATGCTAAGTTCTTTACTGAATCCATGCAAAAAATGTGGTGTGTAGGCATTGTGTTTACTATTCTAAGTAATACAGACATGAATTAAATTACAGATGTTTCTCATTTAATGACCTACATGGACAGTGCCTGTTCAGACTTATGACCCACTGCTTGGACTTACCACCCACATTTGGACTTAATGACAAGGAATATGAATGCCAGTGCATCCTTATGGTGGCTTCTTCTACAATTCAGTACAGTTTTTCTGATTGTCCTGTATGTTACACCACAGTACTACCGTTTTATGTTCTATTATGCATTATAGAACTGCATTAAAGTTTATGCAAATAAAAACAAAGTCTTCAAGTTGAAATTTCCTTTGACCATTTCTTTGTTCTGAATATGGAAATGTGCATGCTATATACCACTTCTCAGTTAGTGAGCAATTCAACCAACTACCCAGTTGCAGAGCTGTAACCTGGTCCTTAGAGGAGGAAGGTCTGTATACAGGCAGGTGTACACAAACTACATGCAAATACTGCAACATTTAGGTAAGGACTGAAACACTCACAAATTTTGGTGTCTTCAGGGGCCATAGAACCAATCCACTGCAGACATGGGGAGGCAGCCTTACATACAGTTACAAATAGAATGTTGGATAAAATTAGTTCTCCATTCTTTTGATTTTTCCAAATTGTAGGTCATAAAACCTACTTGTAATGCTTTAATCACTTAAAACATAAAATAAATAAAAATTCAAATATAAAACAGTTTCTAAGACAGAAAAAAGGTATTGTTTCATGAAACTTTCATTTGTGTACATACAATAAAGTATAAAATATGAGTCTTTCTTTCCCTTAGCTATAACTCACCACTGGGAGAACACAAAAGGAAACACCAGAGAGTGCCAACCTTGTGTTTACATAGTATGCCACAAATTTTGCCTCATAAGTATAAAATAGAGCTTTTTTTTTAACACACAAAACACTGTGACCCTAGTGTGTCATGAAGTTAAATTAATAGGTCAGAGATGCAAATGAAAACAATGCTGAGATTCTATCTCATTTCAGAAAGAATGGCAATTATCAACAAGTCCACCAATAACAAATGCTGGTGGGGAAAAAGAAATCCACTCATTGTGAGCAGACTATAGACTGGTGCAACCACTAAGGAAATTAGTGTGCTGACTCTCTAAGTTAGAGATTCTATTTGACCCAGCTATTCCCATTCTTGGTATCTTCCAGAAAGAATTAAAAACATCATATTGAAATGATTTGTGCATACCCACGTTTATAGCCACACAGTTTGTAATATCTAAATCTTGGAATCAGCCCAAATGCCCGTCAACCAATCAATAGATAAAGATTATATATATATATATATATATATATATATATACACACACACACACACACGCACGCACACACACACAATGGAGTACTATCAGCCTTAAAGAAGGATAAACTTGAGAAATTTATACATAAATGATTGGAACTTCAGACATACTCTTAAGTGAAGTAAATAGAACACTCATGTATAAATATCACATTATTTTTCCGGTGTGAAAGACCGAAAGTATAAATAAGGAACAGAATGTATACTAGATATTATGATATAGGAAGAAAATGTTCCATAGGGGAAGGGAAACAAGGGAGGGAGAAAAGAAAGAAGGAAAAAGAAAAAATGAGAAAAGAAGGAAAAAATGGAAACAAACCTTTTGTAAATAAGGAGGGGAAGAGAGGGTAAGGCAATGGGAAAAAAAAGGCAGTCAAGATAAGTCATGTACAGGTACACAGTCCCTATGATAGAAGTGATCATTATGCATATTTAAAGTGTGTCAATAAACAATAAAAGATAAACTGAATAAAATGGAAAATATCAGAATGCTTTTATATAACTATCATATGATAAGACATCATGTGATGATTTCTTTCCAAAGAACTCATATTTATGCATGTGCCAGGACATGAAGTAAAATATTTCTTACTGTGTGTCATAGCCTTAGGATTTGGAGTTGTCCATAGGAATATTCAGGGCAATATCTCAGAAAAATAATCTGGGTCTGAAGGATGATCAGGTGAATACAGTTGTAAATAAGACACCATTTTGTCTCTGTAACCATGATCTCCAACATGCTAATATTCAGAAGGATGTCAAGAACACAAAAGGGTTGAAAACCACTACAGAGAAGGAAAGAATTGCTGCTCTTTTTCTGTCTTCACCTACCCAAACAGAGCTGGTAGGTCCTGAAGAAATCCTATGCACAATGCTTGTGAGGAGTGAAGAGCTGCCATGGAGAGGGAAGGGAGGATTGGACAGAGGACAGGTGTAATGCATAGGCTCAGGGCGCTCTGAAGTGAGTGGTTCGGTTGAGAGCGCCCATGTTGGGTGGAAATAACCAGCTCTCGTATTCAATACTCCCACTTAGTTGTGGAATTCAGGCTGCTCCTAGAAGGCAGACTTCTTTTGCTGATGCTCTCGGCAGCAAGGTGATAACAACTGGAGAGTGTCTGCTGACCACCTCCCCTACCAAGTCCCTCCTTGGGGACAGGGCATTTTTACAAGTGAAAAAACCATGTACTTGTCCATGGGTTGAGAAGCGGCAGCAGGCACAAAGGTGTCTGTGGAGAAAGAGTGCAGAGATCTTGACCATCCTTGGGCAGCACCCTCTCAGGTCCCTGCATGGATCTGATTGCTTTGCCTCCTGGTTGTTCCTGGGAGAATTTACTAAAGATGGTGATGAACTCATTCACTGTCCTACTGAATGTACTCACTGAGCACTAGACATAGGTTTGGTGAGATTTCAGGAGGTGAAACTATATCCCAAGAAAGCTCATTTAATTTCTGGACATTAATCTTTAGTTTCTAAGACTGAGATTATATTTGCTTTGCATTTTATGAGTTTACAATTTTATGATTTTATGAAGCACATGTTCTCTTATTTAATCATCAGAACTGTATGAAGTAGAGATCACTAGCATTGCCATTTTGCAAACAAACAAACTCCCTCAAGATCAAGTAAGTCAAGACCCTTATCCACAGAAGTAGATAAGGTAGGTTCTGGGGCTTCTTTACCCTGATTTGATATTACTTGGATTTTTTTCACTGTATTATTCTGTCTATATAGAAAACTACATCCTATAGGGTTTACATCTTGTCCAAGGTCACTAATGACAATGTGCCTAATTATTCTTCTACAAGACACAGCTGTTTGTTGCTCAGAAATAGTTATTTCTTCTTCCATAAGAGTTCATGTTTTCACCCAAAGTGTCCTGTTTCCTTTAGTTAAATGCTATATACCGTGGTTTTCTAATAATTTTAGTCATCTCTCTCTGTATGCAGTCAGTCTGATATGGTTATTCTGAAAAGCTTTTCTTCAAATATAATACTCAGAACTTAATATACTATCACAAGGAGTCTGTTACTGATGCAAAAGTTTGATCCCTGTTTCCAGTTTGAGGGCACTAGCATTCCTTGTCTGTAGCCTAAGAAAATGTTATTTAGCATTTTGAGAATCTTAGCTAACTTTGGATTTACACTGAATTTATAGTTAAAAGAACTAGATCAATTTTATCTGATAAAATAGTTCTTTCCCATCATGTACTTGGCATTCTGTTTATCTCTACTAAACTTCATTGTAGTTCAAAGTTCCAGCCCGTCACAATTCATTTACTAAACATATATATACTGAGTGTCCATGATGGGTCAGTTCCTTTTGAATTTTGATTGTTCCTAAATACATTAGTTAGCTTTTTTAGCTTTTTGCTGATCATAAATCTAATTATGAAAAGCCCTGAATAAAAATGAGTTAGTATAGAAAAACTAAAGATAGGTAAAAAGGAAACAAAGAAATTGTTATTTTTAAAATTGTATTTTAAAAAACCTGCATCCTTAGGACACAAAGTTATCCAAGGCCAAAGTGCTTTTTCCATTCCAGGAAATTCATTCCAAAAAATTTCTTAAGTCTGTAAATTGAGCCCATGCTTTTCCTTCCATGTTTGTTAAGGAAATATTTCATTTTAAGGAAGCTTTATCTCTAGCAAACTTTATTTTCTGAACACTCATCCATCCCCAGCTTTAATGTTGACAGTTTTGCTTTCTTTTCCTCCAAGGTCCCTCCTCCTTTGGAGTTTTATTTCTATATTTTTATTAGTACATGTTTACAACACAAAATGTTTACAGTCCTTGTATGGAGTTGGTACATGTGTATAACACATCTTAATTCCTTTTTTCAACCTCTTTTCCCCCTCCCTTTCCCTTTCCCTTTCCTCCATCTCTTAATCCCCTTCCTATTTGAAAAAGATCTAGCTCCCTACTTTCTATTATCTATCTTTTATTTTGCTTATTTATAATTCGGGTTTCTCATGTAAGAGAAATCATGTGATATTTAAGCTTGTGTGTCTGCTTTATTTTACTTTACATTACGTCTCAAGGTGAACTGATTTTCCTACAAATTGCTCAAATGTATTTTTCTTTATAGTAGACTAGTGTTCCATTGTTTATAAATGCCACATTTTTTATCCATTCCCTTGATGACGGATATATAGGCTGCTTTGAAGATTTAGCTATTATGAATTGTGCTTCTATAAACATTGTGTATATGTAGCACTGTAATATGATGTCTTTAATGCTTTAGAGTAGAATATTGAGAAAGGGAATAACTGGGTCAAATGGAATTTTTTGTTTCAGTTTTTTAAGAGTCTCCATACTGATGTCCATAATAGTTGCACTAGTTTACATTCCCACCAACAATGCAGAAGGGTTCCTTTGCCCTGCAGCCTTGCCAGTATCTGTTATCATTTGATTTCTTGATGATGGCCATTCTTTGTGGGGTAAAATGCAATCTCAGTGTTGCTGTAATTTGCAATTTTCTGATAGCCAGTGATGTTGAGCACTTCTTCGTGTATTTAGTATTCATTTGTCCCTCTTCCACGAAGTTGCCTATTTTTTAATTAAGTACCTTTAGTCTGGTGAGACACTTCCTACCTGAATTTAATTTGCTTTGGTAATCAAGAAGGTTTTGACTCATCTGAGTCCATGTTTGATCTGCTTCTTTTTCAGAACAGTCCTTCTAGGATGGGACATAGAGGAAAATAATTCCTTACTATATTCAATTTCTATAACTTTCACACTCCGACTATTAGAAATCAGAAACTTAGTTTTTACAGCTTCCTGTACATTGCATATATGGCCACATCTGCATAACAAATTAAAATACAGTATTTGGACTTATAAAAATGCACTACAAAGCAAAACAAGAAGTAGTAATTTCTGATAAGAATGTCTGATAAGACTATCTGGCCTAATACTCTCATATGATTCAAAAGTGTAAAACATGAAATGTACTATAAATGGCTAGTTATAAGACAAATAGATTCTTTTTGAAATTAAAAATATACTGGTGAAGAAAAGGAGAAAAGATAAGATTCTGGAAAAACATTGATGAGTGATGTGTTTAAGTGGCAGGATATAATTAAGAATTTTAAAAATAGCATTTAGTTTAAAGGAATTGAATTCCCTCCTAACAGTACTTTCAAATGCTTTCAGAAGTTGAATATAAAAGAGTAGCCTTCCTGAAACTAAAATACAAGACAGACTGCCGTGACATTGGAGGCATCCATTTGTGGAACTGACTAATCAGTCTCTGCTGGAGGTGGTGGGAGTATCCTGGATCCAATTTATTTCACACCAACACAAGCCCTTATCACTTGCTCTATTGCTATAAGTGGACTGAGAACTAGTCACATAAAGTACATTCTGTGCAAAGAAAGTCATTCATCCAGTCCAGCTCTCCTGCAGTTAGCAGGCATCATACCTACGCTTGCCTCCTGTAAGCAGAACATAAACAGGCCATTCAAATTAAGAGCTTGTTGAGAACCCACATGGCTGTAACCAAGGCAGCAGCTGCAGCTGCAGCAGCCTCAGAAAAGAAGTGAAGATTCTATTATTTCCCTGGTATTCATAAAAGGGCCACTTTACAACTGTGATCTCACCACGTGGAGAGATTCCATTGTATTTTAAATTTTAGGGCTGACTTTTACAAATAGACATTAAAACTAATAGCTGTGTGCCTGGTGCTTTGAAAGCAAAGGGTGTATTAAGGCAGGATTTGCACAGTGCTCTTGGGGGAGTCCTACTAGTAAGGGAAAATGAATATTTAAATGTGAAAACAAACCAAAAAAAAAAAAAGCTCTTGACATGAAATGTCACTTCAGATTAAAATGGAGAGAAGAATCTTTAAAACAACCAGTTTTCTTTAGTGGATTGTCCAAGACTGCTGGCATTTTCAATGCTTCATTGTGGAGGGAGGGGAGAGTATGTGATGGGAGTGGGTGGGTGGAGATTGTGCAAATGTTGTACTATACCAGTCTATCCTGGGTCTGGAGCTGTTCTGGTTTCCTATGTAGACTGCAGATGAGAAGTGTTTATTCAATGACAAACAAAGCCAAGTTTGTGAGCAGGAGACTGATTGCATTGAAAAAGTTAGAAATGAGGTCAGAACCTACTAGAATCCAATTCACTGGAGACACACAAGAAAGGGCAAATTCAACTCCCCTTCCCCAGCTTCCCTCCACACACTCAAATAAGCTAGTCTCATTTCTCTACATGTGTGCAAGGCTCATACAGCCTGGGCAACCACTGACCTGATGTGAGTGTGGAAAAGACAGGACCTAAACGTCACGATGAACCACAGTGTGATAAAAAGCCACACAACCTCATTGTAGAACAGAGAACACTACAGGTAAGCACATTAAAAACTTCTTGTTTTCAATGAAAATTCAGAGACCTCTACTCAAGAAAGTGGTTTCTCAGTACTACAAAATGAGCATTCTTTCTTTTCTCCACAGGAAATTGTAGCATCTTCAAGCTGTATTTTTTCCCCTAACTTATTCTGTCCAAAACAGGGGCAATTTCCTAGATTCAAACCCATGAGAGAATCTAGTAAGGGACTATGGTTCCCAGACTGGTGGACCTGGGAACAGTCACATGTAGGGAGGCCTGTGCCTGGCTTCCTGACAGCTTTGTATCATGCATGTCCCATCTGCAGGGCTCAGATAGCTGCCTTTCTTTCTGCCTCATCCAGTTCTTTTTGTCGAGATGGGTGTGTCTAAACTTATTTGGATAGAGCTCTGAAAACACTCCTAGTTCTTGTCAGTACCATTCACGAGGGACAGAAACTTCTCCAGTTAGTGGCTGAGGACTATTCCACATCAATTTCCAAAACGTGCCTCAACTGGATTCTCTTGATCCAGTGCCTTACACTATAGCTTGGATCTCTGAAGAGCACTGACTTTAGGATTCTTGGCTACCCTCCCTGTTGGAGCCCAGTCTGGTGTACCAACCCAACCTGTTCCAGATGATTCCTTTCCTTCTCCAGTAAATGAATGGGCATAATAAAAGAGAGCTGCAATTGGGAATTTGAACTCCATTTCCCCCCCCACTTTATCTGTCAGAGATTGCCTCCTTTTCTGTGAGAGAAGAGTTAAAGCAAACCTGGATTTCTGCTGACAGTTTGAGGCAGAAGAAAGGATGTTTTAAAGTGCTATAGCAAATTCCTAGGCCATTCTAATAAGTTAATAGAAATGACTATAGAGTCCATGTGTCACTGGAAGAGATCCAAATTGATTCCCCAAATGTAGGTGGAGAACCTAGTCCCACCCTACATAAAGAGTAATTGC
The DNA here is from genome assembly GCA_004027295.1 of Dolichotis patagonum. Classification (NCBI taxonomy): domain Eukaryota; kingdom Metazoa; phylum Chordata; class Mammalia; order Rodentia; family Caviidae; genus Dolichotis; species Dolichotis patagonum. The sequence goes on along the minus strand of PVJX010017142.1, from coordinate 15,467 downwards.
AAGACTCAAGTGAAAGAAAAAGAATTTTCAGAACTATTGAGTAAGAGGTATAAAGGGATTTATTAGACAGAATTTTAAAAGTATACATAGAAAGAAATAGAAACCTCAAGCTGGATATATTTATGTGGGTTTGGGGGTGTTCCTAAGATGGCTTATCTAGGATGCATATTCTATGCAGTGTCTGTTGGTTTACCCATTATATGGGTTAAAAGGCAAATCACTGACATGTTTTGAAACTGAGATATGCTATCCTCTTAATAGTGAGCCTCCAGACGGTGGGGTTTAGTAGAAGGGAGCCCAGGTTACACCTAAAAGGCACAGACCTGGAGCCAATTTACAGGCCTATTTTCTCCAAGACCTTTAGGAATTTTTTCTGGAAAAGGAAACAAGCTTCAAGAACTTTTGTGTCCTGAATTCACAATTTTTTCTTAAAAAATTAAATTTTAATATTCGATGTTCATTGCCTCCTTTTTATCTATCTTTATTTTTGGTATCCTACCTCACATGTATTATTAAGTGCCCTGTGGCAATGGTGCAACAGGAGTGAAGTGAACTGCAATTCTCTTTTCATTTCCCTCCACACTTCTGGCTTCCTCTTGAGGCCTGAGCCTTGGTGATATTTGTAGAGGACTGAAATTAGGAAGCACTCTCGGCTTCCTAATGTGAGGAGGCCTCCTCTTCCTATGCTGATCCCATGCTCCCAACTGGGGAGAAGTTAATCACACTAGGATAGTGTCTCTTAGATTTCTTTAATATTTTTCTTTCACAGAACATCTATGCACTACATGATTAAAAGCTGGATTGTGCTGGGGACTAAAAGGGAGGAAGGGTTGAACAGGAGGAGCACAAGGAGTGTTCAAGGCAGTGAAAATACTCTGCTTTGCATTGTAATAGTAGATACACATCGGGTCTCATGGAATATTCAACACAAAGAGTAAACCCCGGTGAACTATGCGCTTTGGGTGATATTGACGTGCCTGTGTATGTACATTGATTGTAATCGATCAACTGGGCAGACGCAGGATATTGATGGTGAAAGAGGCTGGGTGTATATGTTATGGGGGGTCCACAGGAACAACGGATGCTTTCTGATCAGCTTTAGTGTAAAATTACATCTGCTCTAAAAAATAATAATAAAATCTATTGAAAAAAAGAAGCAAGAATTCCAGTTATTCTTTATGAGTTCGAAGTAGAGTAGAGGACACACCTTCTCCCAGACAACACACACTTCTATTTACACCAGCTTTGGAGCTGTCTTGTGGCTCTTTTAGAAATCATGCTTTCACCGCTGCCATAGTCTTTTCCTTAACTCGATTATGAACTCCAGCCCCTCCTTGCAATTTTTCAGTTCTCAGCAGTGTTGGAAGTAATTCATTTACTCTCTGCTTTACTCTTGTTTCAGTGGGACTTGGGGGAGGCAAACACACGTTTCTTTTGCTATGTTAAAATGGAAACCTGGAAAACAGTTCAATTTTCCCACTTCATGCCTACTAAATCTGCATTACTCGGCATGTTGGCCAGAAAAGGAAATAAAATAAAATAAAATCCTCTTTATCTGGATTCCACCACTCTGGATTCTGAAGCAGGAGGACCATGAGTTTGAGGCGAGCTCAGGCTACATAGCAAGGTCTTGTCTCAGAAAACAAAACAAATGAAGATTTCCCTTCCCGATTGCAATAAGTTAGCCCCTGAAACTTTTCACTATGTAGTATATAGATGATGTTTAAATCAGCGGTGATCAGAACTCACTGTGGCAGGAACAAGTCCCAGATTCCAGGCGTCCCTGGGATCTTTTCCTACCTTCTCAGCAACTCAACTTTCTCTTCCTTCCTAGACACTCAAAAGATATAACGATGTACATTTTTTTCTTGGCCACCATGGTGTTTTATACAACTGTGCCTTTGAACATGCTCAGACCTCATAGCTGTTACTTGATAAACCGTATTCATTCTTCATTCTGTCTTCATGGTAAACTTTTCTAGCTGCCCTACTACCACCCAACCAGCTTGCCTTCAGGGCCTAGTGTAGATGGGCACTTGATAAAATAACTTTGAGCTATATTAGAATTGAGCAGATTCTGAATTCATGTGGATTAGCACGGTGAAAAAGGGAAATGCTAACAAAGGTTCTGGAAGATCAAAGAACAGCTCTATTCTTCTGGGTTACTTAATGATAAAATATTATAGTATTTTTTAATTACCATAGATTATAAGAATGTGTGCAACTACTTTGTATAATTAGAATTTCAACTTCAAAACCTACTCTGTTGTCTCTAATTTTCATCTGTGTCTTCAATCTAGTGTAATTCCACAGCTGGCACAGAGGATTAGAAAAAGCATTCTATTTTCTATGACGTCAGGCCACATGTGTCTTAAAGACAACCTAAAAACAAGTTTGTCTTAAAGACAACCTAAAAACAAAGCTATTCACTTTTTTAACTGTTGAGCTGAAGTTTACAGCCTTAAAAGTGCAATCCTGTGGGTTCCAAAATGTGACAAAAAAGACAGAAATAGAATAGATGTCAGCAAAGACAAAGGCATGTTTGTTTAGGCATATGTCTCGATCTTCTCTCCTGAGGAAAGCTTACTTAACTACCACAGCCTCTGGAAAGAGCTTAGACCTGGTGCAGGTGAATGAGCCTTATATGCTAACTTATTAATTAGCTCCAGGGACTTACATTTTAGCCACCATGGATGCAAACTTTAAGCTTCTCATTGTGCCAGATGTTTTCACAAATCAAACCCTGCAGGCGCGAATAATTTTTCTCTTGGGGAAGAATTTTATAAGCTGTTATATTACCTCTACATTGTAATGAACCACTTCAAATTCTGTTGATTTTGTAAGTCATTATTTTTTTTGACCCATTGCAGGATTAAGATGACAACCAATTCAATCCTAACATTTGCTGATCATGAACTCTTTTTGGATCAAAGAGGAATGCCTGTCCCCTCCCTACTGAAACTGCCTTATCCATTTTTGCAGATGCAGCAGTAGCCTATAGCGCTAAGGTAGACAGTAGGTGACTGACAAGTATTTGTTACATCATTGATGTGTCATAGATGAACAAATGAGGGAATCTAGTTGAATTATATGCAACCAGGGTTTTTGTCCATGAGGAATTCACAACCTAAAGCACAGATCACACACTAATTTATGAACAAGGACAGGAATGAAAATGAAATAGGTTGAGGATAAGAAAAACCAATGGTCACAAATGTACTCAGTATTTCTCTGTTTCTACAGGTGTGTTGAAAGGTTATAACAAAAATATGCATGAAAGTAGAGATTATATTAGCAGTTTGAAATGAAAATGAAATATTTACTATACCTAAAGCATATTTTAATGGATTTTAAAATATAATTTATTATACATTTGATTTAAATTTTACATATTTTAACTTGTAATTTTTTAGAACATTAGAAATATAATTACTATCTTTTTAAAAATCTTTATAAGATGACAATGTCAGGTCTTGTAATCCGTGCTGCAATGTGCAAACCAGAATTCAGTTTTAAACCGTTAATAGGCAGTGACATTTAGTTTTATGCAGTTTCATAATGAAAACCAGCTGTTCACAAATACAGATATTCTAAATGTGAGTAGATTCTTGCACAGTGGTTTTTATAGTTAAAGTAAGTACTCTTAATATATTTGTAAAATTCTGCTTTTTGTAATATATTTGCCTTTCATTATAGTTATAGTACGATAACTTCCATTTGTGGCTTTTATTCAAATTATGGATGTTAAATCAGAGTACAAATTACACTTTACAAATTCATTATCTAACGTTTGAAATCTGAGAATTTTTCCCCATTCTGTCTTCAAATAGACAATTTGGAAAATGATACAATTTTATTTCAGGTAATGGATTTCAAAGAGAAAAACTGAATAATATTATTCCTTTTGAAAATTATATGCGACAACTTTGTAGAAAGTTTAGAATTCTTGCTTGGGATGAGCTAATGTCAACCCAAAGGCTAAATCTGAATTCACTCTCTGTTAGTGAAATATGGCAAGAGGTTTTCCTTTAGGTTGCATTAACATAACTATTTTCTTTCTTTCTTTCTTTCTTTCTTTCTTTCTTTCTTTCTTTCTTTCTTTCTTCCTTCCTTCCTTCCTTCCTTCCTTCCTTCCTTTCTTTCTTTTTTTTTTTTTATCGGTACCAGGAACCGAACTCTTGACAGCGCTTGTGCAAGGCAGGCACTTATGCCGCTGAGCTAAATCCCCAGCCCCAACATAACTATTTTCTTACAAAATTACTAAAAGTAATGTCTTTGTCATTATAACAATCAAATGTACTGGATCTCTGCATTATGGTACCATGCCATACTTTGAGTTTAATAAGCATAAACTGTAGTTTTAGACTTAGCCACAGAGAATGCTTCAGGTGTTTTAAGAGTTTTAATATTATTCCTGATTAAATGATTTAACAAATAGCTCAATACAATACATTTGCAAGCTGTTTGCAGGCTGTTACCATCTTAGGTTCAAACACTTCAGCAAGTTCACAGTTCACCTTCACTGTTGGCGAAGTGTATCTGTAGTGCACCTTAATAACAGAGACCAATCCACAAAACCTGTCAAGACTTTTCAGTACAACACAATGTCGTATCCTGGTGTATGCAGCTATCTTAGGCATTATGTCCAGAAGTTTATATCAAACTTTAGTCAATCCAAAATTCAACTGAAAGGACAAAGAAATACAACTAACTGGGAGTTATCATCTGTGTTCAACTCAGCTATCAGAGCAAATTTTATAAGTACTTTACTTTTCAAACAACTTGTCCTGGAAATTCTCAGCTTTATCGCCAACACTGAGCACAGTTGTCTCCAATTAGACTTAGACTGGTAAATGCTTGTTTCTGTCCCACATGTTGCTGCTACCCATAAATGTTCTGTGATAAATCCATCTTCAGAAAAGGTGCTAATAAGGGGAACATTGTTTCACTTAATATGTAACTGTTTCCCCAGCAACATTGCTTATTTTATTCACATGTTATTTTATTTTGTCATTTCATGAGGTTTTACTTTTATTATGCTTCAGTTAGGTAAAAATATAAATTGTTTCATACAGGTTTGTAAATTATATTCTTTTGACAATGTTTTTCACACTAAACATTTAATTTTTCCTGATGAACATATGAGATCAGTCTTTCCTTTACCAAAGAAGTGTGGTCTTTCCATTTTTCTTAACATCTCTAGCCTATTGATCAAGCTTCTTTTACAGTTTTTCTTGGAAACATAAAGGCAAGATATCTTTTTTTTTTTACTGTAAGAAAAACAGCTTGATAATAAAGGCAAAATCTAAGACCACCACACTGGGGAGCCTAGGGAGTGGCAGAGGCTGGAGAAATGGAGCCATGTCACTGGATCTGAAGCCTGCTGCAGCTGCTCAGCTCAGTTCTATCCAGCTGTGCCTATGGACAAAAAGAGGCCTGGGGGGTTGCGATTTAGCTCAGTGGCATAAGCACCTGCCTGGCAAGTGTGAGGTCATGAATGCGATGCCCAGTACCAAAAAAGAGGCCTGGGATCTTCATGAGCTGTGTGATGTCGGCAATAGCAGTACAGACAACCTGAGGAACATTTTACAATATAAACAACTTTCTCATACTCCTAAATTTTTATATTTGTGTGCATTACTCATGTCTTTTTTTTATATATATATGGATGGGACATTTTTAACCCTTGAGGAGTTGCTCCTTCTGGAGTTAGGGAATGCCTACAGATAGCAAGGAAGTTACTAGAACAGCACAGCTTTCATATGCAAACAATATGTTTCAGAGCCTCATCTCTAAACTCCTCTCTTGTTGAGCACTCATGGTATGATTACTATTCCCTTGTCTTGTCCCCAGCCCAATTCTGCAAGGGCACTAATAGGTTGCAGAGAGGTGAAAGAAAATACCTGAAGACAGCTTGGAGAGAAAACGTTTATTAAGACCTACTAACAGGTACTTACAGGCAAGGATAGGGTTAAGTAATACAGGACAGGGCCCACAGGAATTGCATAATGTTCAGAAACACTACTCCAAAGACCCACAAGGGTTATATTCTTCAATAGCACCCTTGGGCCAGATTCAGTGAGAGGTATATACTCAACAACAGCATCATTCTGAAAGTCCAGTGGTGATAGCCTGGACAAATACTCCCTGGAAAGTACTTGGAGTGTCCAATGGCAACTAGATGGATTATCAGCATTTAAACTTTCCACTGTGCTCTGTGCTGCCAGTTCCTAGAGGCAGAGGCGTTTTATAGATTAGGCTGCAGCAGCAGTGACATCATGAGCTGGCTTTATTCCATTGCACGACCAGTATTCCAAGGATCAGCTGACTTACCATCCAGGCAAGAAGTCAGGAAATACAGATAATACTCGTTCCCTCAGCTCTCAGTGTCTCTCAGATAGTATTTACCAGACAGGCTGGTTTGGGAACACCCTCAGTGTCTCCAGACTTGGCGTGAGTCTAGGGAGCCACGGTGTTTCAGAAACATGGGCTAAATGCCCTAGTTTTTCTCCAGGATGAACACTTCCGCCCTGTTCACCCAGAGCGGGGTAGCAGGCAGCTAGGCCCCAGAATCTGCTGAAACTTAAATTGAGCCAACCCTAAGTCTGCTAAGCCTGCTTTGCTCATTTCTTCCCAGGAAAACCACCACGAAGCCTCTGGCCTGTGTTTCCCCCTCTCCCCCTCTGCCTCCTGACAGAGCCTGGTGTCTCTCCCCCTGGCCCAGGCCCTCTTTTGTTGGGATCTGTTTTTTAAACTGTTTTTTAAAATGCAGCCCTCTCATGATTTGCTATCCTGTCTATACATGAATACTACTTACTATAACTTACATTTTAAGAGAATGTGGGAATGAACCCCATGAAAAGTGATAGCAATTCTTAACCCTAACCACTACATATAATCCATTGGTGAAATTGTAAATAGTGTTAAAGTTACAAAATATTTCATAGATACTTTTAATTATTTAATAAAATATATTTAAATTTCTTAAGTATAAATTTAAAGTTTTAATCTTAAATAATTTCAAATAAACTTGATATTTTAAAATTATTATTTGTATTTTAGAAAATATAACCTCTTAGAAAATGTAAGAAACAAATGCTAATTTAAAATATTTTCATTTTAATTTATATTTTAATGAAAATATTCTAAGTTGTATGTACCTTGTGTAAAGACATGTTTAATCTTTAATCCTTGAGATCCTTGCACTCAGTAAAATAGTGTGAGTATTTATTATGATAATTTGTGATTTTTTTAAAAAATAAAGCCAGCAAAACAAGTTTGAAAGAAAAACTCTGAAATAACCTATGAATTACTTATGTCTTTATTTTGTTACTCATCCAAGAATCATTAATCTACACACAGTACACCCAGGCATGTGCAATAATAATTAACATCGGTTGTCATGAGTGTTTTGATAACTTTGTCAGAGAGAAACCATTGCTTTTCACATATGTTAAAACTGTCATTATGCTGGCATATTTGTGAAAATAGGAACATAGAACTCATTTTCTATAGTAGTTTTCCTGACGTGTGACACCGACATGTTTAGATGGCTGGTGTGTATGGGTCAGGATAGGTTCTGTTGCCAGAGTCCCACAAATGTTAGGAACAGGCTAGCAGACACCTACACTTCCTCTTTGCTCTTCAGACTGGTAAACCTCCCCAAGTCATTGCGCAAGCCAAATGTTCTTTCTCTAAGATCTTCTTGTGGTTGATGGTCACTCAGTCTTAGCTTCAGTGTCACCTCTGTCCTTTGCTGATCATCCAGGGCCTATAATGTTATCTTGTTTTTATTTTCCTTGTGTCTCATATCACTGCAAAGTTATGTCTAAACCCATAGCTTTGCTTATATTCTGCTATTATTAAACTGTAGATCTTAGGTTGGTTAAACCACAATCGTGAGTGTAGGACCTGGCAGCAATATTTTTGTTAGATTTCTTTCTCTAATGGACAACCAGATTGAGAATAGAAAATCAGGCTTTCCTGCTTACATGATCAAAAAAACATAAAAATGATCAAGAAAGCCTTATTTAAAGTAGCAAAAATAATTAAATATGACTAATCTATTTCCTTCATCAGGAAAATGTATTTGTAAACTATGGTATATTCATAAATCCCAAAGAATACTGTGTCAGTTAAAATAAATTACCTAGAGCTATATAAGTTACTATGGACAAATATCTCAAACACAGGTATAAAAACTAAGTTATAGAAAAATACACATGATACAGCACTATAAAAAGCTTTTAAAAGATGCAAAATAATACATTTCTTGTGTATATCTACACATATAAGTACATTTTATTAAAAAATTCTTGGCATGATAGACATAAATTTCAAGAAGGGGTTATTTCCAGAAAGGAGGAGATACACGAGTGAGGGGAGAAATCAGCTCTGCTTTAGTTCTTTAAAAAGACAAGAAAGATCTAAAGCCAATGTGGGAAAATGTTAGATTTAACAAAACTTATTGTCTTTATTTTTCTGTGTCCTTGAAATCTTTCATACAAAATGAGATGATAAACTCGTACCGTGTACTATCCATAGTGCTTAACAAACATTTCTGTCAATCATCTGGGCTTTTTCTATGTTTTGCAGCAACTGTTTTCTTGAGTGTAACTCCTCCCTAATGACAAAGACTATAAAGAAAGCTTGAGTACCAGCTGGGTACTTGTCACACTAACAAATTTTGCTTTTGCCCTCTTGGATGCTATTAAGTCATAATTAAATTCTTCCATTCTTGGAAAAGTTTTAACTAAGGTTCTTATCTCTATGCTATGACTCACTTACTAATGTTTTTTTATTTATTCAGTAAGCACCTGTTGGAACCACTTGCATAACAGAAGCCTGAGTAGAATTTTATTCTGAATATTTTTAACATGATTTTACAGCCTCATCTGCCTTCAGATCTAAAATTAAAATATTACTGTTGTTGTGTTTATGGAAGGTTTATTTTAGATAATTCAGTTCCACAGTTAAAATATTATTCATTTTTATATTCTTACTCATTTCATGAGATGTGATTTATGTTTCCAGAAGTTCCCCACATGTTTAGAACAATCTAAGTGGAAAGACTTCAAGGCTTGTGTGAAGTTATACAGCAATGAGCTGGCAAGGAGGGGCCAGTTGCTACTTATGAGTCCTCCTAGAAAGCCAACGCTCTGCCTATACTGACTCTCCTAAGGATCTTAGGGATTTGTTATGATGCATTACAGTTCCAGTATCTGAAGGACCTGGATTATGTCTATGCATCCTGCATACACCTGTCATTCATCTATTCCATTATTTGTCTATTCATCTAACAGTAACTTGGCATTTCACATTGTTGGATACTTGGTACCAGGTCATTGATTTAAGAAATTGGAATTATTGAGTGTTGTTCTCATCTTATTTTTCAAAGTCTGCTTAGCTTTTGACTAGCTGCTACTTCTTACCTTTGACAGATCCTCTACTTTTAAGAATATACAGAAAATAAAATAAAAGGAACACTTAATTTAAAAGCAACATATAAACCCCAATTATCCCCCAAATTCTTAATTAAATTCTCCTGAATTAATTTACAAAATAAACTCCACCTGGTGAGTCATAAAGCTCTAATGGCAAGTGCAAGCGTGGCCCCCCTGCAGCAAAGTAAGCCACGGGAGCACAAATTAGAGAAAACCTGGGAAAGCGGACTGTCGGAGGGGTGAGGGATGATTCGAGTCAGAGACTTACTTTTCATTTAAGTGTGAAAGAAGCAAAACTTTTCAGGATTAAATTGGCTGGAGGGAAATGTCATGCCAGCATGTGTAAAATGACAAGGGACAGCTGGCTAGAGAGGCGTAAATCAGAAACCAGCCTCACCTCATGGCTGTTGAAATTGCCACAAGGATGCTTATAAATAGCTCTCTCTGTTTCCCAGTTCTGTCAGGAGGAGTACTGGGTATGGGGATGAAAGCTGCCTCTGTCCGCAGCTTGGTGGCTGACTCAATGGCTTCCTGTGCAAGCCCTGACTCCCTGGCCTCATGGACAGGATATACCTGGGTCTCAGCCAGGGTATGACTGAAGAATGAGGCCCTTTGGGACCAGAATGTACAGGGCTAAAGTGTTGTTAAGGGCTCAGTGGATAGATTTACCCAGCTGTTTTAGTCTGCTTTGTGCTGCTATTAACACAATACTGTAGCCGGGGTAATTTAAGATTCACTTGGCTCATGATTCTCAAGACTGAGAAAACTAAAGCCCGGGGGCCCACATCTGGTGAGGACCTTCTGCATCATCTTCCCATGGCTGAAGGTGGAGAAGCAAGAGAGAGCTCTTGGAGGGGGAGGTGCAGAAGGGCAGAACCCATCCTTCCGTGAGGAATTCATTCCCATGATAACAGCACCAATCCATCCAAGAAGGTAAAACACTCCTGGCCTAATACCTCTTAAAGGATCAATTTCTCAACATTATTGCCTTTGGGATATGTGACTTTACTAAACGTATTCAAACCGTGACAACAGCAGAGGTAATGAAAGGTCATCAAGAGTTTGATAAAACCAGACTCTCAGCCTAGCTTCAACTAGAATGAGATTCCTTTGGATCTCTGGGTATTGGTTTCCCTAATTAGGAGGTCTGGAATGGGCAGGCCCAGCTGGAAGATTATAGCATATTCCAAACTGTGTTTTCTCTTTAACTAACTTTTGAATTCAACCAAATCCAGCAAACATTATTCTAAGCCCTAGGGATGCTTTATATTAATGTAAACAACATGGAGGTCCAAATATTTTCAACCATTGGACTTGACATTTTCTAGTTTTTTTTTTTTAAAAGGCTATATTTCTGTCATCTTTCTTGTCCCCTTAACCCCAAGAAAACCCTTTATAGTAGGTGTACCATAATGGCCTGTTAAACAACCACGAGATGCCTATAAACATCAGGAAAGTTCTAGAAGACAGTGGGTCCACCGAAGTCTATGGGAGGGGCTTGTTCCTGTAGTGTATCCACTGGATCAATTTACAGGCATGCTAACTTCTGGGAAGAAAAATTGACTTTAGGAAAGAGGCATTAATGGAAACCAGAGAATGTCCCCTGTGCAGTGTTCTGTGCAAGCCATTAATTAAAATGCAGTGCAAGTGAGTCATGCACAAATAGCACTGAATATAGGACTGATGAAAGTTGGAAACAATCCCGAGCAACAATGGAAGACGTACAGAAGCATGGGTTCCTTGCAATCCTCTTTCTTCCATCCCTTCTTTCCTGCTGTCCCTTCCCTTTTCTTCCAGATGACTACAAACAATGCAAACAATGGCAGCCCCTACACCTTTGGGGACTGGTTAGGGGACCCAGAAAGCTGGGTTCCGGGCCTGGTTCCCTCTGGGAGCCTCCAGTAGGTTCACTTCAGGGAGTGAGTTTCCTGTCCATCTCCTGCTCTGTGAAATAATAAAGGACCTGAATTAGGTGAGGGTGCAGGTCTCTCCTGGCACTAATAGCCTATGATTCTAATTCATTCTTCCCTCATTTCTTGCTAAAGACTGTGGAAAGCTTAGCCAGGGCCTGGTGTATCCTCATTTTTCTGCTTATGACCCTTTCTCTTTGCCTCCCACATCCATTTAATCTGAGTCTTGGCAACCGCTGAGGAAAAGCAGCTGCTTCCTTCACTGACTTTACTTCCTTTGGGCTGTCGACATATGTACGGCTTGCGATGGCTCTGGGGCAAAACGTTTATGTTTGATTAACTTAGTTTTAAAACACATCAACCATGGCGACTCTAATTCTACTGGATTTATCTGTCAAGTCAGTGGCTTTCAATAAATAGTGCCGCTCTGAGATGAGGAATATAAAGGCTGGCTCTGTAGCCAGGCAACAAAGGCAAAAGGCAATTGTAGATGGGATTTTCTCTTGATGTAATCTAAACTACAGGTTGTCTCTTTAAGGACCACGGATCATCCACAGGAGTGCTTTTAAGTTATGTTATTTAAGCAAAAGAAGCCATCTATATTCTGAATCTGACCAATTAGGCTTCCACTCAGTTTATCTTCTTAGGTTTTAACTACTTTTCTGAAAAAAAAAAAAAAAAACTCCTTAAAAATGTAGTTTTATGATGATTCAAGAACTGCTGCTGTGCCTTAAGCTACACTAAGACACACAGAATACATTTAAATGAATTACAAAGTGTATTATACTCTAAAAATCAGCATTAAAATGCACATTAATTTTTGCAGCTTTTAAATACTTTGGTTGCTGAGGAACTGCTTCCATTCTATAATTGAAATAGCTCTTCAGATGCAATTTAGTCGCTGATTGGTTTTTAAGTATTTTTAAAAGCTAACAGCTCAGATGGAAAAAGGTGGTACACCCTTGAGGTTTAAATAGGAACACAGATGTCACCATGCTCTGGACTCACAGGGCCCCTGGAAACCACACTTATTTCCTCTAGAGAAAGGGTGCTCCACCCCAAAGCTAGGCACACCTTTAACTGTGCAGGAGGCCGTGCAGCTGAGTTGACATTGGACATATGAATGTAGTTACAGACAATTATTCTCCTTTAAAGGTATTTCTCAGATCTCAGAAATTCTCCTCCATTCATAGGTGTTATTTTCTTTCCATTTTTACTACCCATTTTTGTTTTTGGTCAGGTCCAAGAAATGCTAAGCAGGAAAAGAGAGGCCTAAACAAAAAAGCATATGAACCTTGATAGTGACTGGATGTCTATAGGTGTGACTTGGAAGGAGTTTAAACAAAGGACCCAATGTGGGGATTGGAATGTTTGGATTTTGATTTTGGATATTCCAGGCAGCAAAGGACATTGTAAAATGCCTATGTCCACATGACAATGCTCAGTAACTCCAAGATAAAAAAGGAAAATCTAGTGACTTCTCTCTTTTTTTATTTTGGTACATTCCTGCCTCTTTTATATTAATAGAGCTGTTTTGAACTCAGTGTTGATGGGAGCTTGGGATGGCAAAAACATGGGAGACAAAATTAGCTCCCATTTTAAATTTTTCACTGAAGGGGGATGTAAATTCACATAAATTCTTTTTTTTTTCCTTCAATGACAAATGTGACTACTGATATATTATGGGATTGTTATGGAGTTCATATATAAAGTCATAATGCATAAAAACTACAAATTGCTTTGTGAATGTAAAGCAGAATCACTAATAGGGAGTTCTAAATAATGAGACTTGGGGGAGGGCTATCAGATTCCACCACAAAGAAAACATAAAATCTTTCTAGAATCCTTTGATTTGTAGCATCAAATTAAATAATCTGCAAGAAAAGATCTAGGTTAATTATGCCTTATGAAATCTGTCTGTCTGTTTAGGAACTCAAAGGATGAGAAGGTAAATTTAAGTTTTGGAAAAATCTGTTCTTTGGACTTTTTTAATGACTGTCAGTGGCATGTCAGGAGAAAAGTGGATATAGAGAAACAGCTAGTAATAGTAGAAGATAATGTGCAATGTATGTACTATCTTTGTCCCCAGGTGAAGTGTTTTGAAATTTTATTTTAGTTTTATTTTCTTGAAATAAAATGGATTTGAAAAAAATAGTAAAAGTAATAACAACATTTAACCACAATTTATTACATGCTTAACTATGTGCCTGATGATTAGCTACATATTTTGCATTTATTTTAATCTTCACAAAAGCCCTATAGTGTAGGCACTATAAATACCTCCTCTGTAAACAAGATTGAGCCCTAGAGAAGTTAAACAATGCACTTAATTTCATAGAAAAAATAGTAGCATTAGACATTGTAAAAGAAACTTTTTAACTTCAAGAACAACATGCATACTTGTGTAGATTGTTAAGAAGTCATTGCAAACTCCAACTCAGTGTGCTTCAGTCACATGGACTAGAAGTCTCCACACAAAGCCATCAATTGTTAAGAAAACTCGTTCAAGTATAGACTAAGGAGAAGAGATTTCAGGTAATAGATTTTTCTACTCTCTGTTCATGATAGATACTATACTGTAATGCCTAGCTTATTTGTCATTGGAAAAGAAAAGTTGGATAAAGAAAAACGTGCTCTAAATTCTTTAGGCGAAAAGAATACTCCCTGCCAACCAGTGAGTTCAGGAAAAGATGCAAAAAATGGATTAACTTCAAGTGATGTGATTATTTAATTCTCTTAAATATATCACTATTTAGATTATACTGTCTAAATCTGAATAAAATTCATGAAGATATCAAGAACCACTTTTTCATAAAAAACTCAATGAGGAGGATCAAAAGAGGGCATGCTGCAGTATATTTTCTTTGAAAACATATGGATGGGGCTTGAAAATGAGTTGTAAGTAATTCTGCCAATACCTGGGCTTGGTTCCCATCATCAAAAGGCCCCCATGGGAATTACTTTCTCTCTTCTGTTTCTGTAGGATTTGTGAACTTAAAAATCAATCAAACAAGTACAAAGATTAAAATGGAAGTATAAGAAAGGATAAGATGAGGAGGCTACTGGGTCTTTAAAAAGTAGATTTTTTTTCCTTTTGTGCTAGGAACCCCAAAATTCTTGGTAGCCAAATGGTCAGTGTGAATTAAAGTATCCCAGGAAATGTTTGAAAAGACTGGCAAAAGAACACCAAACACAGATACCTGCCCTTTTGATCTGTGCTTCCTGTTATTGGCAGATTGTTTATGCATTTCCCCAGCCCTGTGCATGGTTGGACTGGGGACAGGACATTATAGAAAGGCCCTGCAGGGTGGCCAGTGTGGTAAAGCAGAAAGCAGGGATGATCTGGGAATGCTACATATAAGGGGTGAGTCCAGAGAACCCTGGAAAGTCTATGTCCTATGCAAGATAGCACACTCATGGTTTTAAATAATAAAGTATGAGAGATTCAAAAGCTCATGTGTAGCTGTAGTGAAATATTTGATTTTCACAGTAAGATTAACAGCTAGCATTAAAAAAGAGCAAGAGAAATAAAAGGAAAGAGAAAAAAGTCAGCAGCACATGTGAGGTGCTGTGCAAATGAAATAAGCCCTTAGGCTGCCTGCTGTCTTATTTAGAAGACTCTGGGACACTGAACTGCTTTTAATCGTGCATAGAATCACTAATAAATTGCTTTCTAGAAATCTGGGAATTTCTTCCTCCTCATAACAGTAGTTTCCAGGCTTTTCTGTACACTGGAACATCCTAGAGAGCTTTTCAAGATTACCATATAGCTGGATCTCATTTCTGGAGATTCTGATTTAATTTGGAGATCAGAATGTGTAATTCTTCTGTTGTATCTAATGTGCAACCAGCACTGAGAAAATGCTTTCACAGAAAAAAAAAAAAACCAAGATTTTTATATTATTTATTTATTTATTCTTTTTTTTTTATTTAAAAGAGAATAAAACAAAAGGGGGTAATACAGAGCAGATCAGAAGAGGACAACATAGGCAACACAGTACTTTACATTAAGTCAACTGGACATCAACATTATCTAACACCATATCTCTAACTCTGCTATAGTTGAGCATAGTTTCAATTACAATAATATCAAACATAACACAATAGTATAAAG
>PVJX010017141.1:0-38958 GCA_004027295.1 Dolichotis patagonum | reverse complement strand
TGGGTAAGATGGATGACCATATTGCTGTTTTTGTCAGATTGTGGAGCAGAACTGTTAACAGTCTCACTGTTTGAATGTCTACTTTACATGTTTTAACTTTGTAAATTGAACAACTATTTCCAAGAAGTCAGTATGTAATTTGTCAAGCAATAATTTTTTTTAGGTTTTTTTGTTGTTGTTCTTTTCCTTTTTTCCTTGGGATACTGTATTGTTGCTACCCTTTATTCTGTTTTGTTTTGTTTTGTTTTTTTCTCTTTAAATAAAATTATTAAAAAAAAAGAAATGACACACACACACAAAAGTAGATACCCATGATGAATGTAATCATTACATACTACAAACATATACCAATAAAAATAATAAAAAAATTAAGGAGTAGTTGTTCAACATTAGTGCTTAACCAATCATTCATGGGCATTTCCTTTGATTGACCAATATTATAAATGTGTTAATTTCTATTAATCATCTTTTCCTTCCTATACTGTATCCTGCTTGATTGTGGTGAGTTACTTTTTTACTAGGTTTGATTACTGTATTTGTATTTCGTTTTGGATTTTTGTATCTATATTCTCAAGTAAGATTGGTTGTTTCTTTTGTTATATCCTTGTGTTAGCTTCAAAGTGCTTTTCTTAATTATAGGCTCTTTACTACTATTTTCCATAGAAAAAGAAGTTCTTTGTACTATCTAATCTGTCTAGAGAAAGAGAAGGGAACAATTTCTAATGTTTAATGTTATGTCCTTTCTGAGCTACCTGGTAATTACTATAATTTAGTAATTGATGGGGGAGTCCTTTCATTGCCTGGGCAGTTTACTTGGACTCTGGGACTCAAATATTCTTTCGTTTCAGTGTTGTAGAAAAATTACCCAGCACTGGGCTATTAATCGGTGATGTAACAGTTGCCCAGTATTATTTTGTTTGATAATAATAGACCTTATACATTTTCCACTAGAAGCAAGATAAAATGTGCAGAAGGAGCCTGTGTGTTGTTGTAGCATAGATTAAGTTTTCTAAAGTTTCATATTAAAGGAATCACATAGTATGTAATCTTTGTGTCTACTTTTCACCCAGAGTAGGAGTTTTAAGATTCCTTGTATTGAGTATATGCACTCATGATCCAATCACCTTCCAGAAGCCCTGCCTCTGAACATAGGAGACTTTTGTGGTATATTTTAGATCTAAACCATAGCATGTAATAGGTACTCTTTTTTCTGACTGGCTTTCACTTGGTATAAAGATTTTGAGATTTGTTCATTTTATTAAGTATATCAGTATTTTGTTCTTTTTTATTGCCAAGTAGTGTTCTATTATGTGTATATGCCACATTTTGCTTACCCATTCACCTAGTGATGGGCATTCAGGTTGTACCCAGTAATTATGAATAATATGTGCTGGGCATGGTGGCACATACCTGTAATCCTAGCACTTGGGAGGCTGAGGCAGGAGGAACACTATGAGTTTGAGGTCAGCATGGGCTACTATGCTCTACATAGTGAGACCCTACCTCAAAAACAGAACAAAACACAAAACAAAATGAATGTGTTCTTCTAAGATGATTCTTGGGAGGCTCCAAGATGGGGACTGTCATCAGAAAAACCAGAGCCATGACTAGAAGCCTGTAACTCTTAGTCCTACCATTCTTCAGGAAGAAGAAAGGGGCTAGAGGTTGAGTTGATGGTAAATCATACCTGTATGATGGCACCTCCATAAAAATCCCTGAAGTACAGAGTTTGGAGAACACATCCATGTGCTGGGGCATGACAGGAGCTCCTGCTACACTCAGGACCCTTCTGGGCCTTATTTGGTCATCTCATCATCTGGCTGCTTATGTGTACCCTTTGTAAGGCCCTTTACAATGAGCAGATAGAACAGAAAGAGGAAGTGTTTCCCTGAGTTATGTGAGTCCTCTGCGCAAATAATCAAACCCAAGGAGGAGATGAGGAGAGTCTCAGTTTACAATCATTTGATTATAAGTTGAAGTCTAACCTGGGACTTGGATTGGCCTCTGACCTGGGGAGAAGTCTCATGGGACTGAGCCCTTCCCTGTGGATCTGATGCTGTCTCTGGATAGATTGTATCAGAATGGAATGGAATGGAATGGAATGGAATGGAATGGAATGACGTACAATTGGTTTCTGCTAGAGATTTGCTTTGTATGTGGAGGTCAAATTCCCACATCTTGGCTGCAGAAATGTTGTGGGTTATGTTGACTGGAAGAGTGGCAAAAACAGTTGGCCTTTTCTGTCTCTTGTGGGTGCTAGCTTTCTAGACTGCCTGCCAATTAGTAGCAGGTGTCACTGAGCTAGAGGGCAATTGATTATTCATCTGTAAATATGTGAGGAAAAGAGGTTTGAGGCCCTAAGGAGATGGGAGGCATTAGCATGGTCATTTTGGCAGTCATTAGATATGTGTGAATGCCTAATTTAGCATGTTGATGGTTTTCTGATCAGCTCTTAGGGTAGGTAAGAGTTTTTTCTGTAACACCTTTGGCCACTGTCTTTTTCCTACTTGCTTCCTCCTTGGCACTTTGTGGTAGTAGTACCCTCTCCCCTGCTTACTCACCTTTGACATTTTATTGCAAGAATTGTGGAGTGTCTTTAAGTCTTTTTCCTTGGCATGTGCTTCTGAAAAGTCCTTACTTTAGCTTTTGCTCATTGAAATTTCTCTCATTAAAGCCGTTAGTAATTTTTTGTTTCTAAATCCATTTGTGTTACTTACTCTGTAGCACTTAATATCTACTACTTTCTCTATGAAACCTTGTTTTCCTATAGTTTTCTTCCCATCTCTCTGACTTCTGCATAGCCATTTTCATGGGCTCTTCTTTCTTTGCCTTTAATAAAAAAGACAGATTTATTAAAGTATAATTTATAACAATAAAATTTTCCTTTTCAGTGTATAGTCTTAGAGTTTTGACAAACACATGTAGTTTGTAAGCACAATCATAATCAAGAAATGGAGAAGTTCTGTCACCACTAAAGTTCATTATACGGCTTTGTAGTCAGCCTCTCCACTCCTAACCCATGTCAACTCCTAATTTTTTTGTTTTTTGGTCCCTATAATACAGTCTTTTTCAGACCATCATATAAGTGGAATCACAAAATACATCACTTTTTGAGTCTGACTTCTTTCATTTATCAATGCATTTTACATTTGTCTATCTCCTTTTATTCCTGATATGTGTGTGTTTTTTGAGATAGGGTTTCACTGTATGGTTCAGGCTGTCCTTGACCTCACTTTGTAGCCTAGGCTGGCCTTGAACTCACAGCAATCCCCCTGCATCAGCCTTCCGAGTGCTGGGATTACAGGTGTGCGCCACCACACCTGGTTTCTGATTAATATTTGATCCTGTGAATGTACCATAGTTTGTTAATCCACTCATTGATTGTAGGACATTTATATTTCTAGTTTTTAGAGTGAACCCCAAAATAAATTAAGCATCAATAAACGTTCATATACAGGGTTTTTGTGTGAACCTGATTTTGTTTCTCTTGGGGAGGGAGATATGTAGGGGGCAGGTTTCTGAATGTGTCGTGTGCATGTAACTTTTTTGTACTGGGAATGGGACTCAGGATTTCCCTGAGCAGGTGTTATGCCACTGAGCTAAATTCCCAGCCCATGTGTATATAACTATATAAGAAATTTCAAGACTGTTTCCAGAGTGTTCTATCTTTGTATTCTTGACAGCAATGATGAGAGTTCCAGTTGCTCCACTGCCTCACCAACACTTTGTGTTGAGAGTTGTCATCCTCCTCCTCTTTTTTTTTTTTTTTTTTTTGAGATAGGGTCTCATTATGTAGTCAAGGCTAGACTCGCTCATAGTGATCCTCCTGCCTCTGCCTCCCAAGTGCTGGGATTATAGGTGTATTCCCCTGTACCTAGCTGTCCTCATTTTAAATGTGGTTGTTTTTTAGGATTTTTTTTAAAACCCTTTTTATGTGATTTCCCCCACATTGGTAAAGCTTCTACTTTTTGTTAACATTATTTAGAAACTGTGAGAGTACAGGAGAGAATTAAAGTGGAAAACTCCCTATCCTCAGAGAGGTTATATTCTGAAAGCTGTCAGATCATCTGATCCATGTCTCTTTCCTAACCTCCATGGACCTGTCTACCCATCTGTTTACTGGGCATACTCATTTGAGATATCTTATGGACACCTCAAGTCAAGATAGCCAAGCCCTGAACTGATCATTTCCCTGTCCTTTTTTTTTGTATTTTTCCTCTTAGTGACTATCACATCCGCTTAGCAACTCAATCAAAAAACCTAGCCACAGTTATCATCAAACTTCATTGATTTTTACTTTCAGAATATCTCATGAATTTGTTCACTTCTTCCCATGCCCTCTGCCACAGGTGATTCAGGCCCTCAACAGCGGTCTGCAGTCTCCTCCTCGCTTGTGCTTCTACTCTACCAGCAACCCTTGGCCATGCCACGCTACTCTTCCCTTTCTGAGATGACAGTGTGATCCTGTCTCTCCGCTCTTAAAAGCTGTGGTAGCTCTGCTATGCTCTTTAGATAATCAAAATTCCTAGCATTACATAATTTCCTCACAGTACTACAGATCACTTTCATAATTCTGCTGAGTGTGCCTTTCCACATGTAATTTCATTTTTCCTATGACATTTCCCCCCTTTTTTTCTCAGTTCTTATGCCTAGTGAAACCTAATTGGTTCTGTTTTATTTTAATTTTATTTTTTGAGACAGGATATTTTATATAGCACAGGCTGGTCTTGAGCTCCTGGTCCTCCTTTCTCCCTCTCCTTAAGTGCTGGGATTATTGGCATGTACCGCTTGGGTTATCAGCATGTACCACCACACCCAGCTATGCAGTTACTAAACTATGCTTAGTAATTGTCCTACCAGCTAGTGAGTTTTTTTGGAGGGGGCAAAGTTGCTTGATTAAACTGGTATTGTTTGTTTTATAACGAGACTGAGCTGAAGTCTTTCAAGAGTAGGGAACTGGCTTGTTAGTATGCCAGGTCTTTAAATTTTTTCACGTTTTAGAAAAGGAGGGCTGGAGATATAGTTCAGTGGCATAGTGCCTGCCTAGCAAGCACAAGGTCCTGAGTTCAATTCCTGGTACCAAAAAAAAAGGAATTGGTAGATGAGATCAGATTATTCATTCAGTTTACTAATATAATAGATATTTATTTGGCACTCTTTATATGAAAGAAACTGTTAGGCGGTGCTGTGGAGTGCTCCAGGATGATTGGTGTCCTTCAGGGAGAGCCTTCTTTGCCCTCAGTTATGGTCAAAAACAGTAGAGTCACTTGTCCAGAGAGATCTAGGTTGAAAGACATATTCTAAGATTCTGTGTGGATTATTTTTTCCGTATTCTTTTAAAAAGAAACAAAGTAATTACTCTCTGGAAGTTGTTATAGCAATAGTAGTATAGCCTACTAGAATTTTAATCTCCTTCCCATGGTTAGAAGATTAAATCAATCACTAAAAAATTTAAATGGCACACTAAACCAACAGACCTTCTCTGAGAGTTGAGAACAGACGTAGGTGTAGGAAGAAGGTAAGTATGTGGGAAGAAAAATGGTTGTTACCCTATAGCTAAATTAAATAGCCTATGACTGATTAGTAGTCCCATATGCTTAGGATAGAGGTTAACTCAGGTAAGTGCAAACACCTTGGGTTGGCATCATCTGATGCTCTCAGGATTTTGAGTTTTACAGCAAATTTTCAAGGGAGCTCTGCCTTCAGAGGGCCTTCTGGACCAGATGTTGAAGATCCCTTAGAGGATCTCATGGATGTCAGAGTATACAGAGCTGGGAATTGATTTTTTTTTTTCTGCCACCTATTTATTAGGAACCTTTAGGGAAGGCAAAAGCCTGGCAGCATGACAAAACAACAAATGCTATTGCTAACCCTGTTCCAGAAGCTGTGCTGAATACTTTATGTGCATTTTCTCATATAATCCTTATAACAGTATAGTAAGACTCATATTATTATTCTCACATTACAGATGAGGAAATATCTGTCATGACTGATTCCAAACTGGATTGCTAATATGTGGCAGAGTCAGAACAACTGAGCTTTGACTTTAAAACTCATGTTCTTAACCATGAAGCTAAATTACTGCTTCTTTCTAGGCTTAACAGTCTGTTTTTAGTGATTCATCACAATTTGTTTATTCAAATTATGGGATGGAATTTAATAATATTTAGATTTTTTTACTTTGAAACAATGAAGTCTTCAGTTTTCTTCTGTTTTCAAAACTTTGTGTTTTAATGGACTTTGTTAACAGTTTATAGATAATTCAGAAAAAGTGACTCTCTGAGGACCCAATAGGCTAGAATATTTTATTATATTTTAGAATATTAGAGGTTTAGTGTTTCTTTTTTAACTTTTTTTAATTTTAAAGAGAATAAAACCAAACAAAATAAAGCAGAATAAAGCCCATCAAAACAAAACAGTGAAAGTGATACAGGACTTCAAAACAATATAGTAGGAAATCAACAATTGCTACCATAAATGCCTCTTGTTATCTTCAGAATAGCTGCCCATACCATCAGACATAATAAAATCAAGCAAAACAGAACTGAATAAAACCAATCAAAACAAAACAATGAAATAGATATAGGACTTCAAAATAAGACAATAGGAAATCAACAATGGCTACCATAATATATCTTGTTATCTTTGAAATAGCTTCCCATGCCATCAGATATAATAAAACCAAATAAAACAATGAAAACAATACTGGACTTTAAAACAAGATATTAGGGAATTAACAATGGCTACCACCTTTAGAAGGAAATTCCCCATACTCGCTATATTGGATATTACTATCTTCTAAACAGATGCTTAGACTACCAAGACCTACAAAGTCAATCAAACAATAGGTATTAATTTTTTTTATAAACTTAAGTATAAACTTAAGTAGCTATTATCTCAGCCTGTGTTTCTCTGAATCAGCTGGTTGCTTCAGTGGGAGGGGATTGGTACTTTTTGTACCGGCCCGTGTGCAGGCCGACTCACAGGAAGGGATTGTCTTGGCCCACAACTGCTGCTGGCTCACAGGAAGGGGGTTAGCTTCCCCAAGGTTTAGTTTTTTGTTTTTGGTTTTTTTGGGTACTGGGAATCAGACTTGGAACTTTGTACTTGTCAGGCAGGCACTTATGCCACTGAGCTATATCCTCGACCCCCAGGGTTTAGTTTTTAAGAGAGCCATTGCCATTTGCTGGGCTTTTAGCTTTCTTTGATTAGAGAGCAGCAGAATTGGAAATCATTGCTCCCAGACAGGGCGTCACTGCATACTGTTGGGGCTGATCTCATGGTATACTGTGGCACACTCCGGTCTGGTTAACACAGAGACAAGGAAGGACTTCTTAGAGACAGGAAGTAGGAGTTTGCGTCTTTTGGCTCAGGAAAGGCATGAGAGCACCTAAATTATGCTTCTCTGAGAGATCTAGGCCAGTGGGAGGTTTAAGATGGCATGGAAGCAATAAGTTTTGATGGTGTTATTTTGTGATTCTCTAGTAAATAGCAAAAAGCGAGAATACTCTGTAGATTTGCCTCATGTTTTATACAAGACAGATACTGTTATATAAAGTTAATGGCATGCAAGTAGGGTAGGCTTAACTAAGGTAAGGCACATAATAATTAGTGGATGGGGAATGATCTTTGAATTTCTGCTAAAATTATTTCTGTCACTTTTTTGTGGTTTTCTTAGGTCACTGGACCTATTTGGGCTGGGGAGAGCAGCAAAGTACGTAAGAATTAAAATCCTGTGTCATTCTCTTCATCCTTTCAATGTGATTCCTCTGAACCATCAATCTGGATATTCATGCATACAAGCATATATAATCCATTCTCTTCTTCTCTCCCATTTCTCAGGAGACAATTACATATAGTGGAATGTTAAATCCTTCTAGGACAGTTTCTAAAAGCAAATGTGTGTGTGTGTGACAGAGAGACAGAGACAGAGACAGGGAGACAGAGACAAGAGACAGAGAGGAGAGGGAGGGAGGGGGAGAGAGAATTAAATTCCATCCCTAACCTTGACAAGATGGCTTGGTCTTTACTCCCCAGAGGCCGGCAGTATCATCAGCCCCTAGTGTAGTAAAACCTTTTTTATTGGTGTTTGGCCAGAAGAAGTCTTATTCTGGGGTGAACTAAAGGCAGGGTGATCGGTGTGCATTACTAGTGTGGGGAGGTTTTCAGAACAGATGATTGTCACAGGTGTGTTAGTCTTAGAAAGTAAAAACGTCCTTTCAGCTGAAAACCTGACTTTATAAAGGAAACAAGAGGCTGAAAGCATGGTTTAACTTTCTTCAAAGCTGCCCATCTAAACTGAACACTACCTTTGTCTTAGGCCTTAGTGGGTAGTCAGTTTTTTGTCAGAACGCACAACCCTAGGCTCACAGTACTGGCTGTGCTGATACGCTGATCAACAGGTGCTAAGAAGGGCTCCTTTTCTCCTGCCAGCGGCGTTTCTCACCAAGTCTGTAGTTCCTGTGGTTTGATTCTGAGTATTTTTACTGTTAGAGAACTGTTCCAAAGTAACCTAAGGGAGCTCAGATAAGATTATGAAGTAGGAGGGAAAAGCCCGCCATGAAAAAAGAAAAACACCCAAACAGTGTCTCTTTCATTTCTTCTCTGGCCAATTAAGTTCTATCTATATTCACAGTTTAACTAGTGCAACTGAATCCAGAAGAGCTATACACCAGCCAGCCTCATTATTCATTCAGTTTCGTTTGAGTGCTTTTTTGTGTTTGAAGGCCCATCTTTGCTCTAGGTTAGATTACTTTCCTCAACCTACTTTCCTAGGTTTGATTTCTGTTATTCTCTCTCACATTGTTTTATGCAGATACTAAGTAAACTGACAAAATGTATGTTAAACAAATACAGCCTTTCCCACCTTTGTGCCTTTAATAATGTCATTGCTTTTACCCAGATTCTAGAACATGTTCATTCCCTTTCCTTCAGTCTTCAACTACTAAAAACATGCAGTTCTTCACAAGTGTCTCCTCCATGATGTTTTCTCTACTGATGCAATGAGGAAGAGAGCTTACCTTACTTCTAACTCATGTAACACTTAAGTTTATGCTGTCATGCAGTGACTTCTCTATGTAACTATTCAGTATTCATATTTATATTTTATTGTCCTCTTAGGTTGACTTACGCTTTGAATCTCCTATACTTAGCCTTATGTGTGTAGACACTTAATATTTGAAGGTATAAATGTTTCCAGATAGTTTCAAATAGAGTACAAGGGGACTTTTCAACTGGTAGCCCTTAACCAGCCTACAAGTCCCTCCTTATGATTATTAGCAGCCAGATCTGCACTAATTGGCTTCATTTTCTCTGCAAAGCCAGTTGTTTCTCCACCTAGATGACACAGTACTGTAGGGTAGATTGTAGACCCAGTGAATGATAGTGACTAACAGCTAAAGCACAGTTCTTTTATTAAAACTGGAAAGTTACCGTTTTCCTTAATTTCTCATTTTAGTTTCTAATTAGACTTGCTTGTATCAGAAATCTTACTTTCTCAGGAAACTGAGAGTGATACAGAGAGAAAACTGGTCTTTGTCTTTCCCTACTTTTCTTTGTGTGTGTGTGTTTCTGTCCTTCATCTCACCTCTGTATTTCCTTTCTTTTGGTATTTTTGCTTTCTTATTTTCTCTTCTCCCAATGTCTTATTTCCAGGTACATGGTTTTTTTTTTTCCCCTCCAGGTACATGTTGTTTCTAGGTATTTATCCTTCATTTCTTTAGTGTAGAAATGTTATTAGGCTTTAGGAAAGTTATGATATATTCTTCCCCTTAGCCTAACAGACTAAAAAAAGCAAAACATTGTTTAGCAATAACAGGTCAGATACAATGAGAAAGCAGAATGCCATCCAAGTAGTTTCTTACGTTGGATCATGGGTTTCTAACTGGCTAAGCTCTCTGGCTATGAAGGCAATGTGATTGTCTCTCATTTTGTCTCTGGAGACCCAATCATGGGTCCCTGGCTTATGTGTTAATACTTTTCCTGCTTGCATTGATGGAGACTTTTGGTTTTGTCACCCTAGTTACCTCTGCCCCTCATCTGTATGCATAAACAGTCTGGCATTGACTTCTTCAGACTTGGTCTTTCTGTGAATTCAGAAAGACTGTCCGAAGGTCATATTGGTTTTGTCTCTTGATTCTTTCTTCCTAGTCTTAATGCATCAAGGGATAAAATCAGTGTCATCAGAATGCTTTCCATCCTGTTTTGCTTTTGTTTTCAACCTTTATTACTGTTATCCTGGTCAGGTTTTAACTGGCAAGTGTTACGAGTAATTGTGTCTCACCATTTGAAGTTTAGCCTCTTTCTCTTACTGATTTTTTTCTCCTCCTGGCATTTAACCACTTGTATTCATTCTCTCTCTTTCTCTCTCTCTCTTTCTCTTTCTCTCTCTCCCTCTGTCTCCCTCCCTTCCTCCCTCCCTCTCCCTTTCCTTCTCTTGTTCCCTTTCCCCATTTCTCTCTCCCCATCTTCTCCCTTCCTCTTCCTTTTCCTCCCTTCTCTGTTTCTCTGTCTTTATCTCTGTGTCTCTCTTTTTGTGTCTCTGTCTTTCTGTCTCTTTCTCAACGAAATAAACTCATATGGAAAAATCTCTTAATCTGTACCACTACCCTCACCTTCTTACTGTAAACTCAAATGGGAAAGCTCATAAAATCCTACTCCCCATCTGTACCCACAGATGTTATCTGAAACCAGTACTCAGACTTTACCCACATGTTTATGCTCCCTGTGTCTTTAGAGCAATTACCTACTAGGTTGTACGACATAGAAAAGGACCGTCCTGCCACTGTCCATTGGTGTGTCGCCCCCCCCCCCATTTCATTAACTCTTCCATTTCTACTGTGTGGATACGTCCTTATTTCTGCTGAGCAGTTGTAAAAGCCTGCTTTTAAGGTCTTCAAAATCTTTGCTGCCCACTGTTACCTCAATTATCTTTTTAAATCACTAATATGAAAAATGTCTCCTCTGCTGAATGTATCTCTGCTGGGGAATGGTGAATGTTTTCTTTTCTCCTTGAGAACCAGATAGAAACTCGGCAAGACAGGACATGGGGAACTTTGTTAATCAAGTGTGTGATATCACATATGACTTCTGTGTAAAGTAGTCTCCATACACCATTAGGTTGAGCTTTCCATGCACTTTTTTTTTTTTTAAGACAAGATCTTACTCTGTAGTGCAGGGTAGGCTTGAACTCACTTAGGTAGCCCAGGCTGGCCTCAAACTCGCAGAACTCATAGTGATCTTCCTGTCTCAACCTTCTGAGTGCTGGGATCACAGGCATGTGCTACCATGCCCAGCTTTCCATGCACATTTTTGATTTGCAGAAGTGGTCATTTTAGTTAACGTCAAGGAAAATATAGCCACTCAGTAGTTACCTAAAAGGCAGAACTAGCTTTGTAAAATTGTAGTGATTACTGTTAAGTAAACACGGCATTGTCAGCAGGATCCCACAGTAGGTTCTCTTAGCCCGTGCTCTGGATGGGAATGCTGAGCCTAGCAGAGAGGTGCAGACAGGAATTGTTTAAAACCTAACATTGCAGCAGGACGGAGATGCTGCATTTAAAGCCTTTGACTGACTCCTGAACCTTAGCTTTAATGTTCTTGATTTCTAGGACCAGCTTCTGCTGTGGGACCTGCTTGCTTGGTTTAGTACATACATTTTAAAATCTGAAAATGCCAGGCCAACTTTAAGTAAAAAATTTTTTCTAAGATAGTGAAAAGCTGTTTTCCCCCTTCTACCCTCACCCCTTGACAATAGTAAGAACCAGAATTTATTTGTGACATTTAAAAAATAGGATTATGATAGTTAAAGAGGCAAATTCCAGAGAATTCTGGGTTGGGAAAATGCAACTTGGAGCTCTTCTAAGAATCAGCTCTAAAATGAAACCAAGTGTCTGATCTCATTTGAGAAGGAGAGAGACTGTGAGTTATTAATCAAGACTGCTCTGCACGTGGCTTTGAGGTCACAGGTCTCGTGTGCATTTGTTCTCAAGATTCAGACTTGTGACTACCTAAATTAGAGACAGAAAAATTTCCAAAGAACTAGATAAACTTGGGGTGCTTGGACTGTGCTTACTCTACAGCCTCTGAAGACCCCGATAGTGCCGTTGATGACCGAGACAGTGACTATCGCAGTGAGACCAGCAATAGCATCCCACCTCCTTATCACACGACTTCGCAGCCCAATGCTTCTGCACACCAGCTTCCCGTGCCCATGCCGCTGCCACCACAGCAGCTGCTTCAGGGCAGTTCCCGGGACTCTTGCACTGACTCCATGCAGAGTTATGACCTCGATTATCCAGAGCGGCGGGCCCTCAGGTGGGTACTGAGAACAAAGTGCTTTGTTTGCCTACTGTGCAGGTCCCAAGATGCAACTGATAAACAGGATTCCAGTGCTTTCGAATGAGGCAGTAGTGGAAGAGTAACAGTAAGATGGGCCACACTGCAGTTATTTTATCTTTTTCTCTTCTGAACATTCACACACTTCTCCACCAGGAATGCTTCTTTTTATTTTATGATTAGTGGTTTTCAGTTGGTGACAATGTTTCCACCTGGGATAGATGGCTGAAAATAAACTGCTCGTCTCGTCTCACCACCAGCTGAATGATTTTTTAAAAATATGCTTTTCACCAAGATTTAAAAAACAGAAATCACAGATATTACATGTTTGATTATACGTACCTGCTTTATTTCTTGGGAACTTCATGAAAAACCAGTAAGATTTTACTATCACAGATTTAGCACTTTTGCTTGAACTTGTTTTTAATTTAATTTTATTAAGTACATTAAATATTTATGTGGTTAAAAACTTTAAGGTATAATACAACATACATTAAAGAATCTCCCATCCCTACCTGTTTTCTCCCTCTACTCTGTTTTCTTCTTGTCTCCTAGTTACCTTCTCATTACTATTTCTTATGTATCCTTTCATAGACTATTGTCACATATTTGTGAATATAAAAGGAAACATTTAAATTTGTGTTCCTCCATTTTCCAGTGTTTTAAAAAAGTATTGTAAAATCCCAGCACTTGAGAGGCTGAGGCAGGAGAATTACAAGTTCAAGGTTATCCTTGGCTACACAGCGTTTTCAAGGCCAGCCTAAACTTTAATGAGACCCTGTCTCAAGAAGCTAAAACAGACAAAACATTGGAGAAATAATAAACGAATAACCCTATTTTTGTTCATATGAATAACCATATTCTTATTACCTAGAATTCAATTGCATCAACATTTTGGCATATTTACATCCCTTTGTCCATAATGTATAATCATGTACATGTGTATATGTAATTTTTTTCCTGAGAAATTTGACAGTAAGTTGAAGATACCATATTACTCTTCCAGAAAGTACTTCAGCATGTAACTCCTAAGAAAAGGACCTTTTTAAAATGCATTTTCTCCCTTTTTTGGGGGGAGGGTATCTGGAATTGAACTCAGTACCTTGCTCTTGCCAGGCAAGTGCTGTTACTGAGCTATATCCTCAGCCCTTCCTCTCCTGTCAAGATCACAAGGCATTGTATTTGATTTGTTTTGCATTTAATTTTTCTAGTTTCTTAGTTTTCTTTAATTTAGCAAAATTCTCTTTCTTGTCTTCTTTTTTTTTTTTCCTGGTCTTGTGATTTTTTTTTTTTTTCTGATTGTTTCTGTCTAGAATCAATTTAAATGTTTTGGCAAAAACACTACATAGGGAAATGTTTCCTTCAGTCTGTTCAGGAAACATATACTTCATCTTATTATTAGTGATATTTAGTTGTATGTCTTGGTTAAGAAATTTGGTATATATTGTATTACTCCAGTGTAGTTACTCTTTCTCACTTGTAATTAATAATATCTGGGGTAATACCCGATGTTGTGTCTGTATCTGTATCTTTCCCAATAATGTTTTATCTGGTGATTTTTTCATCTTTGCTTAAATCATTTATTTCTTGGAGATTAGTTTTTTAAAAATCACTGCAATTTGACTCAGACTTGTTTTGCTTGTTTGTTTTTTTTATTTTAAAGAGAGTAAAACAAAACAAAACAAAGAAGATCAGAATAAAACAATGTAAGTGACACAGATTTTGAAACAATAGGAAATCAACAGTAGCTACTAGTTTTCTTCAAACTAGTTGTCCATGGCCTCATACACAGTGAATTAAAACAAAACAAAATAGTATAAAACCAATCAAAACAAAAGAATGAAAGCATTACAGGCCTTCAAAACCACACAATAGCAAAATCAACAATGGCTGCCATAATGTCTCTTGTTCTCTTCAAATTAGCTGTCCATACCTTCACACATACTGAAACCAAATAATAGAAAACAGACTAAAACCAATCAAAACAAAGAATAAAAGCATCATTGGATTTCAAAACAAGATGATAGAAAATCAGCAATGGCTACCATAATACCTCATTTTCTTCAAAGTAGCTGTTCATACCACCACATGTAATAAAATCAATTCTTGTAAACTTTTTAGGAGAAGCTCTAGGCATGCATGAGCCTATACATGTACATCTATACTTTCTGTATTAGAGGGAAAAACCAAACCAAACCAAACAAAATACAAGAAACAAAAGAGACAAATAAATAATGATAATAAAGAGCAATAATAAGGGCCCAAACAATGACAAACAAGGTGGTAGGAACGTAACTAAAGTTGTTATTTTGTGTAGTTATCTTTAAAAGAGTTACTCAGATTACCAGATTTATACATGCAAAATTGATCTAATCCTATGAATGTTAACCGTTTTGTTCCAAGAACTAATGGAATTAGTAGCACAATCATCTTAGCTCTCTTAAGTGTACATATACAAATTTGTATCTTTTTTTCTTTTCCCTTCCTTCTTTTCTCCTTTTCCTTGAGTTTTTTCCCCTTTGAGCAGTTTCTTACCCTTTCACAATATTTGTTGAAGATTTTGAATCTTACTTACTCTTTCTTGTTTGTTTTTTTGAGACAAGGTCTCATGTGTAGTTCAGGCTCATCTCAGTATGTAGCTCAGGTTGACCTCAAACTTGCAGTGCTCTTCCTGCCTCAGCTTCCCCAGTACTGGGATTATAGCTATGTGCCATCATTTATAAAATTCACCAAGCCAGGGTTTTAGCTCAGTGTTGTAAGCGTCTGCCTGGCAAGTGTGAAGTCATGAGTTTGATCCCTGGCGCGCGCACACACACACACATACAATTTTTATCAAGTCATAGGATGATCTCATTTTTCCCACCTCAAATTACTACATTGGTGAATTTTTATCCTAATCCTCCAAAGGCTATCTGTCTTCTAGATAACATCCTATCCCAGTTTACTGTTACCTCTGAAAATAATTGCAGTGAAAATTTCTCATCATATACAGCATAAAGTTTGTGCTGTACTGCACTGTTTCATTTTGTTTTGAGAGTGTCACTGTGTAGTTTAGGCTGGCCATGAATTCACATTGTGTAGCCTAGACTGGCCTTAAATCTAGGGGGATCCTCCTGCCTCTGCCTACCAAGTGCTGGAATTACAGGCATGTGCCACCATGCCCCGTTAAAGTTTGTACTGTTTTTATTTGGAGTCTAAAATTAAACACCGTAAGAATCCTTCTGAAATTTGTGTCTACTCCTATTCCTTCATGCTTTATTAATTGAATAATTACACTTTATTTTAAAGAGAATACCAAATGAGACAAAACAAAATGGAGTCAGTCGAAACAAAAGGATGGACATAGTACATGACTTAAAAACAAAATACAAGGTGATCAACAATGGTTACCATAATGCCTCTTGTTATCTTCAAAAGAATTGCCCATATCATCAGGCATAATAAAATTGAACAAAACAGTACAGACCAAAACTAATAAAAACAAAACATTGGAGGCATTATAGGACTTCAAAAGAAGATAATAGTCAAACCAGAATGGGTATTATAGTGAATCTTATTGACTTCAGAGTAGTTGCCTATACCATCAGACCTGATACTATCAAACAAAGCATAATAGAATAAAATCAGTCAAAACAAGACAGTGAGAGCAATACAGAGCTTGAAATCAAGTTAATAGGAAATTAAAAATGTTTACTGTAGTATATCCAGCTATCTTTGGAATAGCTGTCCATGCCAACAAATCTAGTACAAGTAGACTAAAACTGGAACAGAATATAACCAAACTAAACAGAGCAATGAAAACAATATGAGTTTCAAATCATGATACAAGATTAACAATGGCCACTGCCTTCTCTTTTTAGACAATTCCTCCCCTTTCACTTTCCCAGGGTGTACATTTTGGATCCCATTAACTCATTTAGTTTTTAAATTAAGGAGGTAACCCACTATTTACCTAAGTGATTCTGAACCTTTTTACCCCTGAGCGTGATCTCAAGTTGTATCCGTTTGCCTACAAGAGTCTCAAGGTTTTTCTTCCTTATAGCTGAGTAGTTTTCCGTTGTATAAAAGTGTCATGGCTTTCTAACCAATCTGCAGCTGATGGGCAAGCTACCCCCACTTTTTTCTGGTTCCCTGCCACATACAGCATTGTTTTCTCATCTTTGACTTTCAGTCTATAAGCCCCCTTTCAGGTTAATTATATTTCTTATATGAACATATTGATGGACCCTATCTCCTGATCCACTCTGCCTGTGTTTCTTTTTATTAGTGTATCGAGGCCATCCATGTTAGTGATTATGGCCAATCTTCTCTGCCTCATCTCTGCCATGCTATCTTTCTGCCATTGGTTGTCTACTTTTCCCCTTCATTCCACTGCCTGCCTTGTTGAATGAGCACCCTCTGCCATTGTTCCTGAAACCATGATCTTTTTTTTCTCTCTCTAGAATATCCTTCAGGATTTTTTGTAGGGTTGTTTTGCTGGTCATGAACTCTCCCAGTTCCTCTTTGTCATGGAAGCATCTTGTTTTTCAATTAATTTCTAGAGATAGTTTTTCAGGGTACATTAATATGGGCTGGAGGTTATTTTCTTTCAGGACTTGGAATACTTCACTCCAAGCTCTTCTTGATTTGATGGTTTGTGTCAAGAAGTCTGTCATGATTCTGATGGTTTTTCCTTTATAGGTGACCTTTTTCTTTTCTCTGATGGCTTTTAATATTCTGTTCTTGTGTTGGATTTCTGGGATTTTGATTATTATATGTCTGGGTATAGATCTATTTTGGTTATAGCTGGCTGGAGTTCTGTATGCCTCCTATATCTGGATATCATTTCCTTTTCCAATGCTTGGGAAGTTTTCTTTAATTATTTCTGTAAATAGCTTTTGTATATCATTTGTGTTTACCCCTGCTACTTCGCTCACATTTTTTATTCTTAAGTTGTAGATTCTCTTGTCATCTTCTAGCCTTTGTCTTGTTATTTCCTGGTTCCTTGTTATTTTTAAGAGATCTTTCCTTTTGTGATTGCAAGCTGCAAACCTGTCTTCAATGTTTGATAGTCTATCTTTAGTTTCTTTCAAGTAGTTTTGCCAGTTTTCAATGCAGTTTTTAATTTCCTGGTAATCTCTTTGAATCTGTTTCATGTATTCTAAATTTTTAAAATATTCTTCATTGAAGGTTTCCCTCCTTTTTCTATGCTCCTCTATTCTTCCATCTGTGTCTTCTTTAGAAGTGCTTAGCAATTCTTTTATTATGTTTCTTATATCTTCTTTTACTTGTAATAGTATTTCTGCTCTAAGTTCTTTTATAGCTTCATGGAGTTGTTTCTTTATTTCAATTGCTGCTGAAGGAGAGGCAAGAGGATTGCTGTGAGTTGGAGGCAACCTGGGCTACATAGTGATATGTAGGCCAGCCTATACTACCAGCCTGACTGAGACTCTGTCTTAAAAAACAAAACAAAGGGCTGGGGATTTAGCTCAGTGGCTTAAGCACCTTCCTTGCAAGCACGAGGTCATGAGTTCGATCCCCAGTACCAAAAAACAAAAACAACAAAACAAAACAAAAAGTGCTGGCCAGCAGTACAAATGGCACATCAACCTAAATAACTACATATTCTTCCATTTGAAACAAATTGTAATTTACCTAATTTCTAACTTTTAATTTTGATTATTTCCAGGGTTACTGCTATAATAAGTAACACTTATAGGAGCATCAGCAATACACTTTAAGTTGAAAATTTTTCTCCTAATTTTTTCTATAGCTAGTTCATATAAATTAAACTTTTCTATATCAATATATGAAGCAAGATTTAAAAGTAATTATTTTGTCATGCCAGCAGGAGAAAAACCAAAAGAATTAAATAAGCCTTTTATAATAGACTGGTTTGTTTTGTTTTGTTTTGTATGGAGGATCAATCTCAGGGGTGCTCTATGATTGAGTTATTTTCCCAGCCCTTGTATTTTTTGTTTTGAGACACCTCTTCTTTTTTTTATTCTATCCAGGCTACAAACCTATTGGTTAGTGCCACCCACACCCAGAATGGGCCTTTCCATTATTCATACCCAGAACCATGCTAAAGCAATCAGTGGACTGAGGTAGTTATCACACCCTTAATACAGTGTCATGCACCCGTGATCCAGCCACCTCCCCAAAGCCCTGTCTATGAGTGCATGAGGCTTTCAGGGAGGATAGCTAGATATAAGCCATAAAAGAGACAAATTAAGAAAATATCAATCTTACCTTGGAAGATTTTTGGTGATTAAGTGACCAACTTGATCTTGTTTTTTCATTAAGTAAATGCTGTTGGATGTTATATCTATAAGAACATACTGAGTTGATAAATCGTAATATGTAGACTCTGTCTATGTAGAAATATAGGAAGCAGGCAATCTAACCTTAGTGAAAGAATGATCTGCTGTCTTCTGTATTTGTTGATTTAAGTTAAACGTGTAGCTTCTGCTGTAATCACTACAAGGAAAAATATTCTATGCATAGCCTTTCGATTTCACAGAGAATAGTTTACAATGTTGTAAATAATTTTCTGGTTTTGGTAACGTAGAAAGGTTATCTTTCTGATAGTTAACAATTACTTTTGTAATTAAAAGGGTTTTTTTTCTTTAAAAAATATGTTTGGTTATTTCCTTGTCTATACAGCCTAAGCAGCATAAGTGCTGCCTGGTAAGCACAAGGTTGTGAGTTTGATCCCTGGTACCAAGAAAACAAAAACAAAAAAAAACTATTCAGAGCCCTGTACCTAGATATTGATAAAACATGTTTATTTTTGTGTGTGTCTTAGAAAATAAAACTAGCAATAACAAATGAAGACAAATGAAAGATTTAAAAATTGTTATTAAAACTGCTTCTTTTTGGTATGGAAAACTTGACTACAATGAAATAATATTAGGAGCATGTGGATTTCCTTTTTTTTTTTTTTGTACCAGGGATTGAACTCACGACCTTGGGCTTGCAAGGCAGGCACTTATGTTACTGAGCTAAATCCCCGGCCTTTTGTGTATTTTTTAATCTGAATATTGTTTTTTTCAGGTTGGCAGTTTTATTATTTTAATCTTCTTATTGAATAGGTGTGCAGTCTTATACCTTTTTTTATTTTCCTTGTCTCTCCTTTTTTCTATGTCTTGCTGTTGCTCCAATTTTAACTGCTTACATCAGACAAAGTACAAAGCCTAAAAATGACAAAATTAGGATTATTTCAGCTTTTTCTCATGTTGATTATGAAGAGCAAGAAGATATATGTGAGGAGGTAGAAAGAAAAATATCACAAGACTTTGTAGAAAATAATAACATAAATTTGAAGGAAGCAGAGATAAAAGAAATTAGAACCCTTTCAAAAACTGAACAACCAAAGTACAACTGGGAAGAGATACCACCTTGGAACCAACAAACAGAACTCTTCCCTGCCATTCATTTTGATCATGAGTTTGAAACATCTGTACTCTCAAGCTATCATCAGAAATATGATACAACAGATAGAACAAAAGAGAAATCCTTACAGAGTCGTTTTGAAGATAGTGAAAGAAGACAATACAATGATAAATCTAGCACTAAGACTAACTGCAAAGGTATCTGTCTTGATACTGAGCATTACAACTGCCACATTGAAAAGAAGAAACAAAAATACCCAGCTTTGCACTCCTACAAAAATGGATTTGTGGTTAAGAGTGGCATGTGGACCACCAAGTTAGAAGGTCATGATTGTGATCTACCCTGTTGTTTAAGGAACTGTGAAAAGTCACCTGGCCCAAACCAGTATGTCCCTAATGTTACTCCATTAGATAGTCTTGAAGATTCTACCAGTAGTACTTCTGAAGAACTTGTGGACTCTCCCATTTCTGAAAAGCAGGAAACGTGGCATCCATCCAGGAGTCATGAGGTTGCAGAATTTGCTTACAGATATTACGTTTCAGATCCAGCAGTGCCATTACAAATGGTGAATTGTAATATACATACAGTTGGAGATCTTTCTGGGTGTTCCACAAGAGAGGACTCCTCTTCTTCCATTGAAGAACCCAAAGAAGACTATGTTGATACAATGGATGAGCTTCAGTGTTTGGTAGAAACAGTGTCAGTATATTTAGCAGAGAAGGAAGAGGAAATTAATAGATTTGGTTCTGTTTCAACAGCTAAAAAAGCACACAAACATAAAAGTACTGTTGAACCCAATAATGCAGAACAGAAAATGCCTGAGGGTCAGATGCCACCTTTTTCTGTTTGCAAGGATGACAAGGGCAAGGCCACATCTTTCCCTGAACTTAATGAAGTAAGATGTGCCGTTGGTTCTTTATTCACCTCACTTACAAAAAAAGTGGGTTCAGGCACAAAGCATCTCACAACCTCTGTGGAAAAGCTGGTTCATGTAGTTCCGGAAAAAACAGACCCTCTTAATCAAACAGAGTCAGTTAATTTGGGATCTAGACCCAGAGCCAAGTCAGTATCAGAGAACGATCTTTCCCTGCAATCTTCAGTATCCCCTCAAACAGTTGCTGGTAAGGATATTGGAAGACACTGCAGAATTCCTGAGAGTAAGCCCATGGGTAATGAGATTGGCAGTTTAAACTATGAGGACGCAGCAGAAACAACTGGAAGAAACTCAGCTCCACAGATTCAGAGTTCAGTTATAAAATCTGTTTTTAGCATGCTGAACCCCCTGAAGCTTCTTTCAGAAAAAGAAGAAGTTGGAAAAGATGACCAGAGCAGGACACCAAGAAGGGAAAACTTTGCTGAGTGTGATTCAGAGTCCAGTCGAAGGGACGGCACCCTTGACAATCACAGTAGTATCATTAATGCTTTAAATAAGAGTGATGGAGGAACCACAGGAAAGTTTCAGATACCAGCAAGTGAAGATTTCTCATCCTCTGAAGAGAAAAATGGACGTTCAAAGTCAGCTAGTTATACAAGGAAGAAAGATGATAATGAGACTCTGTTGGAAGGCAAGCCCTGTGAAGATCTAGGTCTTTCTCTGTCTCATCAACCAAAACTTGGTGCTGAAGATACTTCAGGAAATTTTTGTGTAGCTGACAGTAGAACTACAAATAAAGAGGCTTCCTTAAAGCCTGGAGAGGACAACAGAATTTCTGGTGATGACGATTTCCTCGAACCCCTCAGAAAATCGTTCAGCCAGTTTTTGTTCGCTCCTTCTAATGAGACATGTTCAAAGGAAACTTCGTCAGAATCTGTGAAAAATGACCACATGGAGGAACATCGATGGGAAAGGGGCTCTAAGAAAGATGGACACTCATTTTTGTTTAGTGGAAAACTACATATTCCATTTTTGAGAGTTCTTAGTCATTCTGACAAGCAGCAGAATCTAAGAGAAAAAAGAAACATTTTTCCTTCGTTTAAATTTCCTTTCACTGATAGTTGTACCTTTGTTAATGACCAGCATTTTCATGGCTCAGCAGGAACCCCTGATACAGAGATTGATAGAAATTGCCATGAAGATGCCAAACTTAGTTCAATAAAATCTAGTTCAGTTCCAAATATTCATAGTGATCTAGAGGAACTTAGTAATATAGGGGAATTTAATAAGAATGACCAAATAAATTATCCCCAAAATGCCACACTTAGTTCAATAAAATCTATTTCAGTTACAAATATTTGTAATGATCTAGGGAAATCTGGCAGTACAGAGGAATTTAATAAGAATGGTCAAATGTATTGTCCTGAAGATGCCAAACTTAATGTAGTAAAATGTGATTCAGCCCTAGAGGTTAATGATTTGGGGAAACTTGAGAGCATAAGGAAATTAAATCCAAGTGACTACATAGCAGTTGAAAATTGTGAAAGAGATTCCTTACGTGTCCCTGGAGTTGTGACTAAAGAACATATAACTTTAGATCTTCCAGGAGAAGGTAAAAATCTTATGCAAATGACATTTTCAACAGTATCAGACTCTTCATTAGAGTTTATTTCTACCATTTCAAAACCCACTTTGGTTAATGACATTAATGAAGACAAAGTTATAGATAAAACTTTCAAAAAAAGAATCCAAGAAGGCCTCTTTTCTGGTCTGTTTAACAGATTTTCTTCTGAAAACTTGTCTAATCAATTAAATTTGAAAAATGAGGAGTCCCATCACATGAATAATACCCCAAGTTTATTACTGTCTGGAATATTTAACTTGATATCTAATAGCAGTATAAATGACTGTAAACCAGATGAAGCAAAGTTACTATCTTCAGGTGACATAAAAAGTACTAATGGAAATAAGCATTTATCTTTGTCTGAAGTCCCTGCTACTTCAAGTGCTACTTCTGAGAACCAGAGGAACCAGGTTGGAAAACAAACTTGTAGCTCCACATCATTATCTAAAGAAAACATACCACCATGTCATGGTTGTGTTGATAATCGTTGCTGCCTTTCTACGTGGAAAAACCAGGAAAGTGAAAAGAATTATCCCTCTTCTGAGAACACAGTATTTCACTGTGCGCCCAGTGCTGAACAGGGTCACTTCGAGCAATCTGAGGCCAAGAGGCCAATGCCAAACCATATTTTTGAGGCAAAACTACATGAAAGTTCAAACACATCAAGTTCACCTATACTAAATACTAACATTTGTAACAAATCAAGCCATTACCAGGCATTGGAAGAGGTGAACAATCCTTTCTGTTTTGAGTGGGACACTTACATAAATAATTTCTCTAAAAACTCCAGAAAACTTCAGCCAATTTATTATTTGTTGAATCAAAATATATTTCCTTCAGAGTATAGCTTTTTGTGGCCTGACTCAGAAAACCTAGGAATATATTTTTGCCAAAAAGATCAAAATGGAACTTTTATGGATTGGAGAACCAATCCAAGCAGTCTCATTTGGTGTGACTTACAATATGAATCATCCAACCAGTTAGCATTTAATGAAGATTACTTATTAAGAGGTGATGTGTGGGCAGCTCACCCATTATATGGAAATTCTGGTTATCTTCCAGTTAATGAGACTAAGAATTCACTGGAAGAATTGCCCATTGACTTGAGTTATTCTTCAAATTATGAGAAAACCACATGTTCCACAGTTGATCAAGGATCATTAAAAATGGATGAAAACTTTATTTTTTCAAGTTTTGATTATGAATACCAGGAATGGTTGTCATGCCTTGAAAATGGAGTCTGGTGGCCCTCAGAAGATGGGGATTATGGATATTATATGTTCCATGATGGTCAGTATATTTATTCTTTCCTCACTGATTCTACTGGGGAGTATGCATATTTATTTATACCTGATTATTCTTATCAAGAGTATTTGAATTATGATTTACAGACAAATGATCTGTCAGGTATTAAGTTAGATGACAGCATTATTTCTGCCCCTAAATTACTTGATAAGGAAGATGAACTATTTTGGTATGTTAAAGAAGAACCGATTGATGACCCTCTTGATTTATCTATGGACTTGCCAAGAAGACAGGGACCATTGTATTTAAATTTAGGCAGTTTTTCACAAGTGCTTGAAGAGTCGAGTTTTGGCCAAAGGGATCAGCCATTAGATTTTTCAGGGTATGAGCCTCAAAAGTTTAAAGGAGATTTTAGGTCTTTCAAAGAAAAGCCCTGTGGTTTTGAAGATGTTGAGTATATACTGGATCTCAGAAAGCAGCCCCAAACTATTGGTAATCATGTCTTAAACAGAGACAAAATTATAGAGAGAGAGGAGAATGAGACTCTGGCTAAAGAGTCATCAGTTCACCCTTCCGGTCTCCACTGGCTTCAGTCATCCTGTGAAGAAGCTGCCTGTTTGGTTCATCCCCAAGATGTGACTAAGGGCTCACAGCAGGCAGAAGAAACATCATCAGTGAACAAAGTGACTCCGTTATTTTCTGTTTTGGGTGCCTTGGTTGAAAGTACTTTGAATTTTGGTAAGAGTGAATCTTTGGAGACTTTGGCCATGCAGAAAATAGATCAGCAATCAAAATTAGCAAAGTTCACAAATGATGGTCTTGAATCATTAATCTTGAATAAGCAATTACAGAGTAATTCCCAAAAGGAGAAAGAAAGTTGTCTTAAGGATTCAGAAAGAAAGACAATGTCCAGTTTTGAGCAAGGAGAGTTTACTAAAAATGTGAGGCAGAGATTCCCCTTGCAGAGAAACATTCCTGTGAAAAAACAAAGCTTGTTAAACTCTGGATATCAGGCAAGCCAAACAACTCCTCAAACTAAGCCAGGTATAGAAGATGATAAAATCATTATAGCTGACTCTGATTCAGCTTCTCTTGTACCACAGTTTAGTAGGGATGAGTATAAAAATTGTGAACTTCCTCAAGACCAGTCTTCCAAACAGCCTGAGAGAACACTATTTAAAAGTGCACTGAAATTCTTTGGTCAAGGAGAAGTATCTTCAGTAACTCTGATGCCAAATGAAAAACAGTCATCTGGATTTTTCAGCCTCTTTAAAACCCAAGTGAATAAAGAAGAGTCATCAAACTTGGAAAATGATGATAAAAATGAGAAGACATCATCTCAAGAAAAGAAAGAATCTTCTGGTGTTTCAAGTTTTTTTGGTACTCTTGGAGATTTCTTTAAAACCAATGTATCTCCTGTTCAAACAACTGAAAATATGTCTATTTCTTCAGCGACTGCTAAGGATGAGGTCAGGTCAAGTCCGGTAGAGGTAGCTAGTCAGGGTATTGAAAACTTTCCTTCTAAACCAGTTTTCTCCAAAGGAAAGACTAGAATTAAAAGCCTGAACAAACAAGCCACTATTGATGACAGTGACCTGAGGGAACCATCAACTAGGAATATCCAGAGTCATAATTTGAATCAAAAAGAGGAACCGTTCAGAGACTACCTAATTGAGCAGTCAGCAAATCTTTGTTTCTCAGATAGTCTCAAAGAGTCTCCGAGAGAGTCATCAAAAGAAAATAGTGGCACTACAGCCATACAAGCTCCAAGGAATAATGAAATATCTTTTGATATTCTGAACAGAAGACAAAATGAACAAGGTCATTTTCCTAACCAAGACCAGACTTTTTCAACTGCTATAACATCTTCATCTCAACCTGAGCTGCCAACCAGGAAGAGTATATTTTCTTTTTTGACTAGATCTGAAAATTCTGAGAACAGAGCCTCTACTACCCTACCCAGAACCAAATCTCAAGCAGAAGGGCTATTCACACTCCCCTCTTTTTTCCCCACTACTAGCTCAGGCATCAAGAAGGATACTTCTCATAGTAGCTCTAATTTTAGTTTCTTCAGCTTAGCCTTCCTGGATGAAAAACAGCAGACTCCTAGGGAAAAACAAAGCCCTTCAACTGTTGCTCCAGTGACTTCTCAGCCCTGCAAGCAGCCAAGTGTTTTTGTAGACACTAGTGACACAGTGACTCTGAAAGCTTCTAGTGGTCATAGAGACAGCATAGCCCAGGAAGTAATTCATGAACAGCAAATGAGCCCTTGCATTTCCATGAATCACACCAGTGAGGTTACTGCCCTTGCAGGTGAGCTGAGTACAGAGAAAATACAGGGAAAATTGAGTTCCAGTAATGAACCAGAGACATTTTCAGATTTTCAGATAAACCAGTTGCAAAAAACTGTTCCTCTTTCACCAGAATTTCAGGAGCGTACTGAAACACTCCTCACTGACCCAGAGAACTGTGGGGTAGCCCCCCGTAAGGAAGAGGCTTTCAACCAGAAAGTCTTTTCTGATGATTCACTGGCCAACTCTTTTTCTCATGATAATCATTTGAACAAAGAGTTCAACAATTTAGATGCTTGTGCTAAACACCAGAATGAAAGCTTTCCCACTGATCCATTGAACTTGCCATTAGAAGAGGCCCCTGGTAAGGGCACACCGTGGATTCTAGAGTCAGCAGCTGCTTCTCCAGACTCAGAGGGTGGAGGGCTCCTCCAGAACCAAGATGCAGGTAAAGAGGAAGACAAAACAGTATTGGGCTCTAAAGTAGAAATACTTTCAGGACTTGTGACCAAAGTAAAATCTTTCTCTGAATGTCTAATTGAACCTCCTAAAACTTTCTCTGTAATTTTCTCCTCTCCAAAATCTCCAAAGAAAAGCTCCTTCTTCTCTCTTTCTTCTGCAGCATCACCTCAGCCTCTCAAAGGTGAGTTGTTTAGAATTTTTGGAAGTTCCAAACCAGAGACATATAAAGAACCATCTGTAGCTACCTCATGCCTTCAAAATAGTTGTTCCAGAGATTCTGAGGGATTAGTACCTCCAGAAAGTTTGTGTAGAGAAGCTGCCTCTTCAGGATGCAATTCTGACTCACCTGTCAGTGATTATAGAATG
Organism: Dolichotis patagonum; assembly: GCA_004027295.1. NCBI lineage: Eukaryota > Metazoa > Chordata > Mammalia > Rodentia > Caviidae > Dolichotis > Dolichotis patagonum. The sequence goes on along the minus strand of PVJX010017141.1, from coordinate 12,386 downwards.
AATGTGATTAGTGTAACATCAGAATCAGATACCTTGATCGATGATCCCAAACTGACAATTGAAGATGAAAAAGATAATATTCCAGAAAATATTCCAGAACCCCAAGGTTTTGACATGGTTGCTCTGTCTTCTGTTTCTGAAGATGATACGAGGCAAGGGGTATTGTCTCTGAGTGATGAAGGAGACATGGGGTTGTTACAGGGCACAGACACAGAGGCATCCCTGGAAGCAGAGCAGAGCCTACTGCCAGCACAGTTGCATCCACACTCCGCTGGGGGTGTGGAAGAGCTTCCCCTTCCACCTCAGCCACCTCCTCCTCTTGATCCAGAGCCAGCTATTCAAACTGCCTCCACAAACAAAGACTTTTTGGAACTACATGTAACCAATTCACTAGAAATCAATACCACACTGTTTTCTGAGGCAAGTGTCTGCAAGAGTACCACATTAGAAACTCAAGGGTGCATTGCCCACCCTCTATCAGAGCAACCTGTGCTTTGCACCAGGGAAAGTGGTGGGACACTTCATGCCCAGAAAGATCCATCTGCAATCCCTCAGGAAACAGAGCAGCCAGGATCTCATTTTGAGATCCCAAACATGACCAGTTGGCCAAAATTGCCCTTCTCATCCTCTACCACTGACTATGGGAAGACATTGAGCTCTTTCTTTTCTCCACCTTCCTCCTCTGGCAACAAAACAGTGGAGACTAATTTAATGTCCAGTTTTAAAAAGTTATCAACTCTATTTGAGGGAGGTAGTGAGGGGAAATGGAATAAACTGAAACGTGATCCAAAGGTTGGATTTGGAAGGAAACTAGATCTTTCATTTCCTTGGCCAAAAGAGAACAAAGGAAACCCTGAACAAACGCCTACAGAATCTTCCCCTCCAGTTTTGATTATCAGCAGCAACCAGGACCTGAGCTCCAGTGAGGCTAACAGAGCTTTGAAGTCTTCTCAGATATCTGGGGCCAGCGCTGAGCCAGCTGAGGTCGGAACTCAGCCTGCTGTGACCTCCAAGCAACTGGAGGTGAGGCCAGGTGCTCAGTGGCTTTCAGGGCCTGGGGAAATGGAAGACCAGCTGGAAATCCCAGCCTCTGGAGAACAATGGAGTAACAAAGGCAACCTCTGTAGTTCCACCTGTCCTTCAGGAAAACCTGAGGAGGAGCACAGCGCTGTCTCTGAACTGCCTCACCCGCCAGAAAAGCAAGGGGCCGAGGTGGGGTCAGCTAGCGCTGACTCTGTTTCACACGCACAGCAGCCAGGTGCTCTGAGTGACATCAAGGACCCGGTGACCAGCAAAAGGCCTGTTCTCAACTCAAGCATCATAAATGGTTTTAAGAAATTGACCATTTATGATGTAAATAATGTAGTAGTAGATTTTCTTAGTTGCTTTTTACCCAATTATATCTTTTCTAGCACTTAACATTCATGTTAATTAGGGGTTAAGTAACAAGAATTAATTCATGGGTTGGTATTTTCATCGTCTCCTTTCAGTTCTTATTGGAACAGGAGTGTCCTGCTTATGGGCAATGCTAGGCCAAGAGATTTAATCATTCTGGTTTGTTTTTCCTTGTATAGTGAGGAATGGAGGACGGCAGAACAGGAAGAGGCAGCAAATATTTATGTGGCATATGTTTATTGTAACTACATAAGTGAATAGGACGCTTCCATGGGCCTTAGACACTTGTAATTTACAGTAGATAAGGGTAATCTACATTCTATGTCCTATTACACATGAATTTGCATAACTTCTGTGGTATCAGTCTCTAATCCCAGAGTATCACAATGCTTCAGAAGAAGAACTATAATAAAGGACAACCCTAGTTTCATTCCAAAGCAATGTTCTGAGCGACATTATTCAAAGCAGTTATCAGACACCAGTCTGAAGGGTAGTACAGGGCAGGGACCAATGTCTGGTAAATGCTTTAAGTAGAATCTCATGGGAACTCAGGACTACCCTTTGCTATTCTTCTCAGTCTGGAGCATTTACAAGGTCCCTCTGCAGAAGACAGTATTATTTTTCCTGAGAACAAGCACTACACAGTATACAGAATATCACTTTGCTCTCTGTCTCAGACCTGTGCAGAGGGATTAGGATTGGTTAGAAACTGAGAGAAAGACACACAGTCACACTGACACACAGACACAGAATAGTGCCCTGGTACCTAGTCTACTGATGTGATGGTTTCTGTTACTTCTTCCTGCAGGTGACTGAGAGATACATGAAGGAGCATTGCACTCTCCTTCCCCCGTGCTGAGGGACAGAATACACATTTACAGTTGTAAATGTGAGCAATAAATGAAGGCCTCAGTTTTTTAACTAATAGCAAAAGGGAGTGGGGTTCACTTATTTCATTTTACTACATGGAAATTAAAATATAGCCGCTGGATAAGTTTCTTTAGAAGACTAAATAGGGAATTTTAGGAATAAGCAGTAGGCCATTTTAGTATTTCTTAACCCTATTCACAAGTAGCTTATTAAGATATTCTTCAAAGTCAGGTGCAAGACTGAGGTTAAGTGCTGTTAGAGAATTCAGCCTATTGTGTTTTCTTGTTGTGTTTCTGCTAAATAGACACTAATTTTTCTCAGTTGTGAAGTTTGGTCCTCTTTTCCTAGGAACCTCTTGTCTGTGATTATTGCCCTGTTGTAGTAATTGTTTTTGAATTTGTCCATGCTTGTGCCCTGGTCTCTGCTTTGCATTGTTTACTGATCTGCCTTCCTCTCATTCTCACAGCCCCACCAACAGTAGTAGGTACGGCTCCTCCTGTAATGTGAGTCAAGGAAGCTCTCAGCTGAGTGAACTAGAGCAGTATCATGAGCCAGATGACGACCGTCGTGAGCGGGACTCGATTCATTCCTGCCACAGCTCTGGCAGCCTCTTCAGAGACGGCCAGCTCTGTTTTGAGGAACAAGAGAAAGCCTTGGAGGCAAGAGGTGAAGCAGAGAAAGGGAGAACATGTGAGCCTAAGGAGACTAAAGAAGACGTCGCAGCCCACCCTTCCCCAGACCTGGTGCTACACAAGGACCATGTCGCAGGCCCCCAGGAGAGGTGGGTGACACCTCACATGCTTCCTCAGTTCCTGCTCTGGGTTATTACTGAATATAAGTGCTTCATTTGTTTCTGTCAGGCTGGGTGTGGCAGGGGCCAAGACAACCACGCTCAGCTCTATACTGCTTCCTTTGAATTTTGGTATGATTTCCAAGGTATTTGGGGGACTTCTGAAGAGCACTTGGGTTCTTCGTAGTTAATGAGCTGCGTTGTGCCAGGATCCTGTAAGTCTGTAGTTCTTTTTCTTTTCTTTTCTTTTCTTTTCTTTTCTTTTCTTTTCTTTTCTTTTCTTTTCTTTATTTCCTTCCTTCCTTCCTTCCTTGAGACAGGGTCTCATTACACAGTTATTTAGGCCAGCCTTAAACTCACTACAGTATATGCCCTGGGCTGGCCTCCAACTCTCAGCAGTCCTGCCTCAGCCTTCTGAATGCTGGGGTTACAGGTGTGTGTTACCACGCCAGGCTCGCAGCTGCAGTGCTTAACCCCACACAGAGATGGGGCTGAAGCCCTTTGACTGGATTCCTCCCCATCAGTGTTTTAACTTCTTTTATGAGCATCATTGTTTTATACCTGGGCTGAGAAGAATCAACAGAGTTAAAAAATTGATTTACAGGATGGATGTAACCCATTCTTCTCTCCCTCCAGGGCCCATTAGTATGTTTAGCAGTTTCTATCCATAAGAAGACAAATTTAAAACTTGCTCTTCTAGCAATCTTATAATGAAGTTCAGTATGGAGTTTGAGTGTTGTAACTGTTATTGAGCTCATTGGTTATGGTAGAAGACAGGTTGATACATTGCAGATCTGTCAGTCTTTGCACTGACATTTTGGGGGTGATAATGCTTATGGGGAGCTAATATATGCATTATAGGGTGTTTAGTAACATACATGGTCTCTACACTTGGTGCCAGTAGCAACTGCCAGAACTCTTTCCAACTGGACTTGGTGGTATATGACTGCTACTTGGGAGGCTAAGGCAGGAGAATCGTGAGTTTGAGGCCGGCTTGTGCAACATAGAGAGTTCAAGGCCAGCCCAAGCTACATAGAGACCCTATCGCAAAAAAGAAAGAAAGGAAAAAGAAGAAGAAAGAAAGAAAAAACTTCAAACATTGTCAGATTTTCCTTCCGGGGTAAATTTGCCTCAGTTGAAAACCACTAGGGTAAAATTGTAAAGCTGGGGTATAACAGCATTCTTAAGTCTCAAGGTCTGATAGATAATAAAGGATTATTATCTCGAAGGATAGTGAATGGCAGTTACATGATAACAGGGAATGGTTAGTGCTTTTCCATCTCTGAATTAGTGGATAAATCACATACCTTTCTGAAGAAATAAACATACTTGCTCTTTTCTCTCCCTATTCTTGGTTTCTAGTTATCCCTGGGGTTTTCTAACAGGTAGAACATGTAGGAGACCTTGCCCTGGACCAGCTTTCACTGGGTTGATGAACCACTGACCGGCTGGCTTGCTGTGGGTCTCACATAGTGATTATTGTTAGGGCTGAGCTCATGGAAGAGAAGCAGAAGTGCTCAGAATGAATGCTTGTCCTTCTTTACCTTGAGGTCCTAGCTGTGCATGTGAAGCCCAGTTTTCCCCTGGCCAGAACTGCCCACAAATGTTTTTAGAACAATTGAGTGATTTAGCAGACAGTGTCAGAGCCTACCATTTATTTTGCATGTATAGGTTGTCTGCTGCTATGGCTATTTGCTCCAAAGGGAGGAAGGAAAAGCGTTATTACTAAGAAATAAGCACTGTTCTAGTTAAGAATCTAAATGATGACTTGTTCTAATACAAGGTGGTATTTTTGCCCAAAAGTACTTATTATATTTATTATTGATTTTACTGAGGGTACAAGATCATGACAGGAATGCACTTTTTATGTAGCTTAGGAATTGGTAAGACTTCCAAAATATTTAGTGCAGCAGGAAGGGTTTGCAGGAGCAAAGATTGCCCTAAGGAAGCTGTGTAAAACCCCCATGGTAGGTTGTTGGCCTTAGAAGGTAAATGAGAGAGGTTGAAAGGCTTCTCCTGTGGCTGTGTGTGGTTTTTATGCTTATCATTGACTCAGGGTTTTTGTGATTTGTCTCTAGTGTCAGGACCCCAGACTGTCCCAATGAGCTGCTACATTAGGAAGAAGGAAGAATAGGAACAGATGAAAAGCTAAAAGGAGCTGTCATTTTAGAGAGGAACTGTTTGTACTTTAGGTATTCAGGACTGTGTTATAGTGGCCTGAATCACTAAAAATGTGTGGGCATGAATAAAAAACCATTTTATTTTAGCTATTTGGCAATCTTGCCTTGAGAGTGTTGTCACCTTTGGCCTGGACTATTTTTAAGAAATACTCTTTCCTTTGTTACAAGTCTTCCTGAGGAGAATGCGTCTTCACCATTTACTCACGCCAGAGCACACTGGATCCGAGCAGTCACCAAGGTTCGACTCCAGTTGCAGGAGGTAGGAAATCTGTTCCAAGATGATTGGGGCAGTTTTTCTTTTGAAATTTGGAAACAAACGGTGCTCAAAAATTAGTCAGTAACTAGGTATCTTCTTACTTATGCTTCTGGGATTGCACAGCAATGAAGCCAGAGCCTTAAGAGAATGGAGGTAGTCATGGTTCTTTGTATGCTGGTTAATGGAAGTCAAATAGACCTAATGGGCTGAGAGTTGATGACACAGTTATCTGTTTATTTCCAGTTCTGTCATCTCTGTGAAACCATTTAAGTTTAAGTTTAGGGTGAAAGGCTCTATCAAGACCCCTTGGTCAGTTGTCTCCCTTAGCCAGACAATTCAAGTAGTAGTGACTGGCATATGGGACCAGAAATAGGTTCCACAGACTTTTCTAGGATTCCCTAACTTAAGTCCCAAGGCATCACACATTAAGAGCTAAAACAATGTAAAAAAAAAAAAGTAAAAATAAAAATAGATATTTTTCATTTTCAGTGTTATGAGCTTGACATATTCCTTATCAATAAGAGAGGCATCCATCGGCAGAAGGGATGCTTTTCAGTGATGACATGCGGTTGTCAGAAACACAAAACCTGGCAGATCTGAAAATGCAGGCAAGCTCACATGGGTACGCATACCCTTTTAAAGTGATTTCAAACACAGGGAAAAGTCGAGGACTTCTGTGTCTCCTGCTGTAGTAGTTCACGCTGCACGTTTGTTTTATTACCCTTCCTCCCTTACAATCAATCATTTCCTGAACCACTTGAGAGAAAGTGGGATGCATGGTATTTTGTCATTTCTAAATGCTTTTGTTTGTGTTTCCCTAAAAGTAAGACTATTATTCTAAATAATCACAGTTCAACCATCCAAATCAGGAAAACAGCAGCAAAAACACTGTTGTCGTCTTCATCTCAGACAAATTTGATTGATTATCCCAGCAATGTCTCTTTTTCCATTTGGATCCAGAACCTAGTTCAGAATGACATGTTGCATTTACTAGTTATAGCTCTTTAATCTCCCTTAGTCTGGAAGAGCTACTCCGAGGTTTTCCATCCTCAGCAGGTTTAAACGGTGCAGGCCAAATGTGGTCCGTTGCGTGTTTCCTTGGGTTCACACTCAGGCTACGCTTTCTTGGTAGCACAGAAGCCATCCTGTGCTCCTTTCATTCCTCACAGGAGAAACTGCGTGATGTCAACCTGTCCTGCCATTTCTAATGTTAGCCTTCATCATTTGGTTACGCTTGTGCATGTTTCACCACTGTCACGGCACATACTTTCTTTGTAGTTAGTGAGCGTATTATAGTGAGAACATGTGAGACTGTCAGTATCTTGTTTTTCATCAGATCTCCACTACGTATCCCATTGATACCTCCTGTCTGAAGCCACCACCCCGTAATGGTGTTTGCCGAATGGTAACTATATCACGTCTGCATTAATTAGTTGGTATAATAAGGAGATTTCTCTTTTCTCCTGTTAATTTATTTGTGGCAGTATGAGCTTATGGATTCCTAATTTATTACATGAGTTGTAATCCATTACTATCATTTATTTTAATATTCAAATTGTTCTAGCCTTACCTAATATAAGCACCCTTATTTTGATCCTTCAGGTAGAAGGTAGTACTTTAATAATTATTGAAAGGGTGACTGATTTGGAAAAAAAAATCCCTCTCCCCATAGCACTGGGAATTGAACTCAGGGTCTCCACACCGAGCGTATCCCCCTCCTCTGCTTGTTTTTGATGTTGAGACAGGGTCACACTAAGTCACTAAACTGCCTCAGCCTCCTGCAGTGCTGGGATTATGGGTGTATGTGGTCACTCCCAGCTGAAGAAAGCACTTGGAACACAGGTGTTTGAAAATACTTCTGTTTATATAAATGTGTATGTCTGTGTTCTTTTGTTATCTGAAACAATGAGCATTATCAATAAAAACTTATAACTGTATATTCTAAAATCTTAGAGAATATTAATATGTTAAAAATCTAATGAAAAATTGAGTGAGGTTTGAAATTATTTGTTAAAAATGCAGAATATTTCTGACTTACAAACTGATGTCAGAGAAGACAATTTATTAGCCAAATTTCAAAAAAATCTTTGAAAATCTGTCATGTAGGAGCCGATTACATTTTTTTCATTTGATTGATGCATCAGTATCTAGTCAGCTATGAAAGCCATGAAAACCAAGAATTAAAATAATTGAATGTGGACTTGAGCCTTTAAGTCATTCTACAATTAAATAGTAAACAAGATTTTAACAATAGTGAGGCATATTATATCACATTGTTTTCAGGAAAAATTATTGCTGTTAATATTTTTTTAGTGACAGCAAAATATTATCATTAATACACACACACACACACACACATATATATATATATATTTTTTTTTTAGACACTCATAGTGATCTTCCTGCCTCAGCCTCCTGACTGCTAGAATTATAGACATGCACCATTTCTGGCTAATTAATAAATATTTTAAGTTAAATATTTATTTTATGCTTTTCCAATTTTCACCTCCTAAAGTAATATATTATTACAACTGTACCTGTATATAATTTTTAAATGAATAAGTCTATATTTATTGAGATGTCACCCTTCTGCCCCAAATAATCATTTTTGTTAGTTTCTTTTTATCATTATAGAATTTCTTTATGCAGGCATAAGCAACTATGAACACTATGTACGTTCTAATCTCCCCTTTATATGAAAAGTGGAATGTTACACACACTGAGAACATTGTTTACTTTTTTGCTTGGTGATCTTTCCTTATCAGCTCTAAGAATTTTTAAATTAAACTTTTTTGGTGTTTTTTTTGAGATAGGGTCTTATCATGTATTTCAGCCTGGTCTTAAACTCACTGTGTAGCCCAGACTGGCCTCAAACTTGCAGCAGTTCTCCTGCATCAACCTCCTGAGTTTTGAGATTACAGGCCTGCACCCCCATGCCCAGCAGAATTTTTCATCTCTTATAGCTGTATAATATTCCATTGTGTGGATGTACTGCAAGTATTTAGCTAGTGTCTGATTGTTTCAAGTGATTGTAAACAAGTAATGTTAGAAATGACAAACCTTTCACATCTAGCATTTAACGTTTTGCATGTGTTCAAGTATATATTAGGGGAGTATGAATTTATGATTTTGTTGCATATTGCCAAATTGGCATTCATTAGTCAGTGTCTTAAAACAGCAACTGTTTGTTTGTTGCTTAAACGACGTCATGTCAGAGTTCTGCTTTAAGTTGTCTTCTTTCTGTAATTCAGGCTGATGGAGCAACCAGCGTCTGAAACATTGCCAGTCACAATGGTGACGGAAAAGAAAAGATAACAGACAAGAAAGAACATAGCAAATTGTCTCTAGCTCTTGAAACTTCTCTCCAGAAATTAGTCTCTCTTTTGCTCCCATTTCCCTTGCCAGCGCACATCTATAACATTACTTAACTCAGTTAGGTAAGAGAAGAGCAGGACATTTGTGGATGGTTTCATGACTGTCCTGACAGGTCTATACCTCCACAGGAGTCGTACTAACTGATCCTCCTGGCAGTAATGCCGTGAGCTTGCTTTTTCTCCCCTAACTCAATAGAGTGATTTGTCAACCTTGAATTGGAGACAGTGTGATTTGTCACAACATGACATACATCAGTGATCTTGTCTCAGTAAGTTGAGACTGGACCATAAATGTCAGACCTTGAGATATCAGGAGTAAAAAAGCAGATCCATAACAGAAAGTAGTTTAAAAAACAGTGATGTAGATCGCACTTGCCCTTCTAACCCAGCCTTAACTGTTTTTGCTGTCCTGTTTAGTCAACACTTCCAACAAAACAGTTCTATAAATTCTCAGACTGCACTCATTGCCTCACATGCCTAGAATATACTTTTTCTTAACCCACTTCACCTTTTTTGTTTGTTTGTTTTGTTTTGTCTTTTTGAGATAGGATCTCGCTATGCAGTTCAGGCTGGCCTTGGGCTCACTTTGCAGCCCAGACTGGTCTCAAACTTGCAATGATTCTCCTGCCTCAGCCTCCTGAGTGTTACAGGCGTGTGCCACTACACCCTAATTCACTTAACTTTTCATTTCTATCTTATAGAACCCAAGTGTCAGCTTTTTGGGGTAAAGTTCACAGGCTCTATGAATACTTTTTCTCTTTCTTTCTTTCTTTCTTTCTTTTTTTTTTTTTTTTTTTTTACTGGGGATCAAACTCAGGATCTTGCACTTGCTAGGCTGGCACTTATATTGCTGAGCTATATCCCCAGCTTTCTATGTGCTTCTTTAATTTCTAATTAAGTTTATTTTTAACTTTCCCTATGGGCACACAAATAAAGTCAATAACAGCAAAATATCGACTGTTTACATTAGCAAGGCTTTCTTATACAATTTATATGTATGTGAGTACAAATTTATCAAATTCAGATAATATGACTAGGGTTTATTTTCTCACTTAGCTGTATTGTGTTGTTAAATTTATTTATTTTTTGGTACTTGGGATCAAACTCATGACCTCGTGCTTATTAGGCAAGTGTTTAAACATCTGAGCTAAATCCCTGGCCTTGTTAAATATTTTTTGAAAACAATATTTTATGATTATTCATAAATTAATGATATTCTATCATATAAATGTTCTATAACAATACTTTATTATACATACTTTATTATACTTTATTATAAATAATGCTATGATGAACATTATCATATGCAAACCCTTCATTTATGATTTTTTACAGCTTAGTTTTCTTAAATAGAGTCAAATAAGTTACTGAATTAAAGAGTATATTATTTTCTTATTTGCAGTTTTGAGGATTGAACCCAAGGCCTCGCTCATTCTAGGCAAGCACTGTACCACTAAGCGACGTCCCCAGGTCTTTTTTAACTTTGAGAGAGAGTCTCACAACGTTGCCCTAGCTGATGTCAACTTGCACTCCTCCCATGACAGCTGTCCAAGGAACTGGGGTTCTAGACATACACCCCCACACCTAGCACAAGAGTACTACATATTCTTTATAAAGATTTTTGGTGAACTTCTACATTTTTATTACTAAACCTTTTCCATTTGTGTTTTCAGTATTTAAATGTGCTGCCCCAATAATAAGTGTTATTTTAGAAAAATTTGACCAATGAATGGTATCCTATTGTTTCACTTTGCATTTCTCTGATTACTTATGATTTGAATATTTCTCATGCTTATATTTATTAATACTTACTTAGCTAATATTGCATTTAAATAGACAACTACCATAGAAATCTGGCCATACATATGTCATTCCTATAAGGTTGTAGGCAACTTGAGGGAAGAAATTATACAGGGTCATGTCTGTACCCTTTGGCTGAGTACCTGGCCATGTACACTTAATAATTGTTTGATGACATTGTTAATGCTGATGAGGCAGTAATGTTGGTAGTGTGGGTGGAAATGGGTATGAGTCTGTACCTTATTTGGCTTAGCTGCAGAAAAATCTGGGGGAGGAGGTGAGACTTTTAGCTCTAGAAATGGAGCAGCAGGTGGGTGGGTGTTCCAGGTGGAAGGGACGGTGAGGGAGAATGTGGTCATAAGGACACTTTGACAGGAGCTCTTGGGCTTCTGAGGAAAGCTGAGGAAGGAGAGCCTTGGTAAGTAGGGACCCAACTGTGCAAATAGAATAGAAGGCTTGGGTTTAAATGTGGCCGTCCCAGGAGACCCAACAGTCTCAGAGCGTTTTCTCAGGAGCAATCACGAAGACAGTGAATCCGCTCTCTCTTGCAAAGCTCTGTTCTTCCATGTGACTCTCATCCTCCCAAAAGAGACTTTCCTCCTGCTCTGTAACTGAAGCCCTGAAAAAAAAGGATTCCTTGGTGGAGAAAATGATTAGGGTCAAAGCAGAGAGGGCTCTAGCTCTAAGAGTTAGCAGCACCAGGAAAATACTCCTTCTATAATCTCAGACTCCAGGACTTTCCCTGATCACGGCTGTCAACCTTAACTCCTCATACTTCAGCGCTTGCCCTCATGGAGACTACCAGTTTCTGATCCTTCCTTTTTCTCACAGGCTTTCAGCATTCACACTACCATTACTGTTAGACGATGTTACACAAAGATCCTAGCACAGTGACACTCGCTTATAATCCCAACTACTTGGGAGACTAAGGCAGGAGCATTGCAAAATCAAGGTCAGCCTGGGAGACTTAGCAAGACCCGGTTCCAAAATAAAAATGGATTAGGGCATTTGGCTCAGTGCAAGGTCCTGGCTTGAATATCTGGTACCAAAGACAAAAAGAGAATGTTTTAAATAAGAAATAAATGTAAAACTATAAAACTAAACAGAAATGATAATGTTTCATACAAAGTTTCCCTCTTCAAATTCCTGGGCAACCAGTCCCCTTTCCTGTATCACATTGATGCCTGTGTCCTGTGAGTTAGTCCAGATAGTCCATGGGTCTACAAAAATCAGTGTGCACAAATGTGTGTATGTGTGTTTTACACACTGTCCTTTTCTTTGTGTTTTTCATTTACTTCTGTACCTGGGGGTTCTTTCCTTATTAGTACAAGTATGGCTACTTCTACATTAACAGCTAAGGTATTTTTTCCATCTACAGAGAAAGCTGCTGCTTTTAAAAATGGGTACATAATATTTCTTTGGATATATTACAGTGTATGTGTACTCTGTCTCCTATTGATGAATTTTTAAGTTGTTTCTAATATTGTTGTAATACAAATTCTGCCCATAGGCCTGAATAGTTCAAGACCTCTTATCACCACCGTTTTTGGCACCCCTTTCCAACTCATGGTAGCTGCTTCCCCAAATTGGGCCCTGCTGCTCGTGTTTGATGAACCTGTGAGGCCTCCCCTGACTCAGGGCCTTTGCCACTGCCCTGAGTGCTGTGACACCCCTTACTCCTTTTTTTTTTTTTTTTAAATTTTTTAAAAATTTTATTTAAA
>PVJX010017140.1:0-38977 GCA_004027295.1 Dolichotis patagonum | reverse complement strand
GCCTCAAAAATCCAAAACCAAAGAATACTGCTTAAAAAACAGCATTACAGGCCAGGCATGGTGGTGCACACCTGTATTCCCAGCACTTGAGAGGCTGAGGCAGTAGGATCACTGTGAGTTCCAGACCAGCCTGGGCTACAAAGTGAGCTCAAGGTCAGCCTGAACTGCACAGTGAGACCCTGTCTCAAAAAGACAAAAAAAAAAAAAAAAAAGAGAGAGAGAGAGAGAAAAAGAAAGAAAAGAGTATTATATAAAAGAACTAAAAACTGGACAAGAAAACAAGCCAGCTTATATCAGCTCTAAATAGCAAAAGAGAAAAGAAACTCTTACAAAATGCATATTGTGACTCTGAAAGGTTGTGTGAAGGAGCAGTCCAAAGAGTGGGTTTTGATCTCAAACTCTAAATAAGCTTATAACTGACGGAGGCTCCTCTTGCCCTGTTCTGTTCCCAACTCTTAGGATAAGCTAGAGAGGTGCTCAATGCCTTGGTTCCAATAATCTTCTTAGGGTAAAGCCCGTAAAACCAATATTCCAGGCAAATCCAACAGACAAAGGCCACCTGACTGTTTCAAAACTCACACAATTTCCCATCCTATGAGCTTCCACGAAGGAAGATCAGATTCTTCTCTCATCTCAGCAGTCCTTTTTCAGTGACCTTGGTAAAAGGCAATAGCCTTTTTTTCCCACCAAAGAAAAATCTTTCAAGGACTTAAGTCTCCTGAAATTCTAGTAAAATTAATTATTCTTTACGTTTCCTTAACTCAGAATTTACATTGGTGCTAGTACACTATAACAAACTAAAAATTTGAGACCTCAAAGCACAGGAAATCTCAGCACTTGGGAGGCTAAGGCAAGAAGATCCCATGAGTTCAAGACCAGCCTGAGCTGTATAGCAAAACCCTGTCTCAAAAAAAAACCAAAGGCCAAAAACCCAAAACAAAACAAACAAACAAGAAGCAGGGAAACCTTACTTCTTAACCTAGAAAGCTCCTATGGTAGAATTTGAGGCATCATGATTCCAAGATGAGGCAGGATCCACCTAAAGCAACTGAAAACTCCCGCTGGGAAGCAACAGAAGCCTAAATGCTAATCCCAGATATAAGCCTGGATCCTACAGTGTGATTTTGGTCAAATCATTTAACCTTGTGAACTTCAGCTTCCTAACATGCATAAGGCCCTGGATTTGATCCCCCGTGCTGCAATTAAGGGGAGATGGGAAGCAGTAGAGACAGTAGTCAGCACATAGCAATTCACCATAAATGATAGCTATGCACACTGTCATCACCTGCTTATTGTTTTCTGCTTTACAAAGCTCAATCACAAGCATTCAAATGAGGCTCTGAAAGTCTTGAATTAAGTAGCTTCCCTTCAAACCTTTCACATCTCAGAACCTCAGTGCATAAACTCATATAATCTATGAGACTGTGTTGGGGTGAATGGGACAGGCAACTAAAGGCTGAAGTCCTCATTTTAGAAGAGACCCCTTAGAGACCACAGAGGCAAGGCAATGTGTCCAGGAGCCTGGGGATAACAGACAGAACCATAAAGACTACGGACAGAACCCCTGACCCCAAGTCCAGGGCTCTGCTTAACCTTCCCCAGTGCCAGTCAAGGGCCTCTGTACTTTCAGACCTCCTGCCACCCCTCTCATTGACAATGTCTCACGGACATTTCATGCAAAGCCATTAGGCACTGTGAGTCTGAGAAGGAGCAACACAATCTTTTACATAAACTGGAATCACTTTAAACTTACATGTAAGACACTCACATGAGCATAGGTTTCTAGTCTTTTTATATCAGTATTTATTTTTAACTTGGGATTTTAAGTTGACAAAGACTTTAATGAATACATAGAACAAAGGGAGCTGTCTGACCATGGCTCATTAGTTCCTAAAGTTAATGCTTCTCATGGGGACAAGAGTCAGCCAAAGGACAAAGCTCTAGGCAAACTGGAAAGTGTTCCACCAGCCCACCGATCATGGAGTATTGCCTGGCTTCTGAGTGCCAAAGCTTACCGGATGTTCTGCAGATTTACCTCAGAGCCATCAACCAGCTAAATGTTCATTGTGTCACTCAACAGCATGACCTGCTATTGGGTGTTCCCTGTACTGCTGAGACATAAGTAACCTCACTTAATTCACAAAACTACCTACAAATAATGCACTCCATAGTCCACCTAGTCTAAGATCACTGGCTACAAGGCACACAGTTATGTTATGAACCAAAAAAGGAGCCACTTCAAATCACAAATGTAAGACCCCATAGCTATAAGATGCTTCAAAAAAAATTAAGACAGTATAAACTGCATTTTCTTAGCTTTTTTTTTTTTTTGTCTTAGCATTGCTGAAATGTGACTACTGCCTCCACCTTATAAGGAAGTTGAGGTACAGAAATAAAGTATTGTATCTAAGGTCCTGTACTAGTAGAGAAGCAGGACACCGGTTGCTAACTTTTTTTCTATCTCAGCATAGTTCATTAACTTTAGCCACTCTATGTGCATATCTGAATCTGACCTTTGATATGTCCACTCAAGTAGATACAGTGCTAGACTGTCTCTCACAGTAAGAGGAATTTGATTCCTCTCCCAGGAAAAACAATGTCTTAAAATGGGGGAAAAAAAAAAAAAAAAGTACATTTTGGAATCAAAGTCCTGGACTGAAATGCCTACTATCTGTTATGCCTGGTATCTACATGTCCCCCAAAGCCTCATTTGGTCACAGGTGGGGCTTTTCAGAGGTGACTGGTGTGATGCTGGGATTAAGTGTATATAATTACTAAATCGGTTCACGGATTCGTTTGGTATAGTTCTGAACGTGGGTAATGCGAAGGCCCACCATGGACGTGCGCACCATCCACCTTAAGTGCAGGTGACGTAGACAGACTGTAAGAGGCAGAAAGCAGGCTGCTGTTGGTACTTGCTGCTGCTGCTTTGCTGCTTTTTCTGCCTTCTGCATGCCGTGAACTGTTTCTCCTCTGTGATGCCCCTCTGTCATGCCATCTTGCCTTACAGCCAGCCAACTAAGGACTGAAACCTCTACAAATTGTGCTAAATAGTCCTTTCTTCTCTTAACTTGTGGGTGTCAGGTATTTTGTCTCGGCAACAATAAAAGACAACATCTAACCAGCTTGTCACTTGGCTGTTACTGAACCACCCTCGGCCTCATTTCCGCTTTGATAAAGGAAGGCTAGCACCACCGCCATCAGAGGTTGCTGTAGGCCTGGACAGGATACAAGGGCAGGACATACCTGGAAGAGCTGGAACTCAACAAGGCAAATCTCTTCTGTGCTACTCACATATTGCCTTCAAACTAGGATTACCAGTGATCTCAACAATTCTCAAAGTGGGCACTCAAGAGATGGTAAGATCAGACAGAAAAGACCATGCAGGATATACTGGCAAAGAAAACTGGCACCTGGAGGGCCAGGACTGTGTTCAAAAATTTTCCCAACTTGAATAAACAAATTGATAGGGAAAAAAGAACAGGCATTTACTATCAAAAGACACTGGCCAACAGACATAAGAATGAGTAGTTTTATATTGAACCTGACTGGTCCTCAAAAATTCAGTTTGTTATCCAAGTAGTATACAAAGGGAAGACTTTCTCCATCACTCTGCTTTGCTTTGTGGTACAGGGGATGGAATCCAGGGTCTTCACACTGAGCTACAGCCCCAGCCCTTTTTTAATTTTCAGACAAGGTCTATCTGAATTGCTAGACTGCTCACACATGGGTCAAACTTGCAATTCTCCTGCCTCAGTCTCTCACAATGCTGGGATTATAGACATGTGCCACTGCAGCTGGCTTGTTTTGTTTTTACATTAAGTAGTATTCTGTGCATTTCTCTCCTTCCTTTCCTCAAGAGCTTCAGAAAATCAGGAAACAGGAGCTTTTGACGTAGAGGGAAGGCCAATCATATGGCATGTAGAAACAAACTCCTTTTTCCTCCATCATATCCATTTCTGGCATAGCGGATCCTCAATAAAAAATTAGTTGAATAAATAGTGCTTTAAGTCTAAGCAATTTCTCCTTGTCCAGGGCTATCTAAAAGCCTAATATTTTCCACTTCTGTTCCAGAAGCATTCTAACAATATAATCTGTAATAAACAGTACGCTTGGCCTATGTTACATCTCCAATTTATCACACATTTTCCTCACTCTTCAAACCTCCAACCCTCAAACTAAACCCCTCGACTTTTCCGTCCTCCTCCTCTGTCCTAGTCCTTGGATTATCTGAAAGAGGAGTCAGTACCGCCTTCCAATCTGAGTTCGTGTGTTACTAGCCTTCCTCTCAGACATTGAGCCTTTTCCAGGAGATAAATAGGCAAACAAATGCAGTTTGCTAGAGTCCTCCATATCCCTCCTCCAAGTTTTTATGACACTCTCAGAGGGAGTGTAATAATACAGACACCAGCAAAAGCCTGATTCCATCCTCATCCCCTCAGGAGGCTTAGAGTCCACTTCTGGGAGGATCTGAGAGTAACTGTAATGGTTTGATGGATTGGTTAAGAGTTAACTGAAATGGCAGTTTCACTCTACCAAGAGATCAGCTTCCTTCCCTGCGTCAAAGTCAACCGAGCTTCAGAACTTCCAAACAGATCCCTCAACTCACACTGCCCCAGGGTTCCGGGATCACCTGCCCTCTCCACTTCTCCTCATTGATTTTCATACAAAACTCATTCACTGTTTCCTTTCCAGAATACATCTGGCTTCTGAAATGACTGATCTAAATCCTTAGATAATAATCATCATAGTATATAAAAGGCTATTTCCTTTCAGTTCTTATGCAGTCGGTGGTGTCAAGACGCTGGAGCCACAGACGTGAACAGGGCTCAACCTCTGCCCTTGGGAAGCCCACGATTTTCTTTTACTCTAAAATTAAAGTACCTCATTCCTGTGAAGCATCTATAAAGCAGAGTGACAAAGTATTCCATGGCTCTGGAGAAAGAGCGAGGGTGGAAACAGACTTTGCCCTTACATTTGATGCCCTGTAACCATAACAACCGATGATTTAAAGTAACCATCAACCCACTGTGGAGCTAAGTTTTCCAAAAAACCGTTTTCAGCGAGGAAAACTCCCCTGCACCAACTCTCGCGCCGGCACGCGCTCTGGCAGGTAGCGTGTGGCGCAATAGAGCCGGCAGTTCGTTCCTGCTCCAGGACCCGGGGTTTCGAGTCTGGGCTCAGCAGACAGCAGCTACGGCTGCTACTGTCACCCTTGCGCTCCCGGCGGGCGCCTGGCGTTAGGCCTTGGCCCAAAGTCACTTGTTAACCTTCGGCGCGCCGCCGCCTCCCCTCGATGGCACACAAACCCGCGTTTGCCAAGAGTGGGAGAAAAACAAGCCAGACGCAGACAGCCCCTGACAGATTCGCGTAAAAAAAAAAAAGTAGCTACGGTTCTCGACTTCCAAGCATTTCGCGACGTGGGCTAGAGGAGTGGCAGGAACGCGGGGCACACCATTCATAAAGTGCAAGCCGTTGCACCCCAGGGTACTGGAGGTACCGCCTCTTGCCCGGAGCTGGGGCCGAGTCCAGCGCCCCAAGACGGCAGACTGCAGACGACCCGCGGGCACCTCCGGCCTCGGCCAAGCCCCAGCCGCCCTCCCCAGCTCCGAAGGAGCCAGGGGGCGCCGTGGACGCCCGGGGCACTACAGTATGGTGCGCGCCCGCCCCCCGCAGTGCCAACGGCTGTCGGACCTGCGGGTCCCCTGCACCTGTAGGCTCGGCCGGCCGCAGCCCGGGCCTTCTCCACCGGGCGCTCTGTCCGCTGCCCCACCCGGCCCCGCGAGCGCTCACCCCGGAATCTCTGGCTGCCTCATCGTACTGCGCTGGCGCCCATACTCCGGGGCTGCCCCGGCTCAGGCTCGGGCTCCGGTTCGGGCTCGGGCTCGGGCTCGGGCTCCGGCCGCTGCTATGCAGCCCGCCCGCCCCCGGGCACCGGCCGCCCCGCCCCATCGGCGGACCCGCCCCGCGCCCGCGGCCGCCGCCGCCAACCAGAGGGCGGCAGGGGCGGAACAAATCGCGCGCCAGGCCTGATCAATCCAGCGCCTACTACGAGCCGAGAGAAGCCACGGAAATGGGAGAGCGATTTGTCAGGGCTTTTAAAGGGACGCTGCCCTAGAGATTGGATGGGTGCGGACATGGGTTGTTACCTGAAAGGATCCCAAGAAAGCTAAAAGCGATCCCCCAAGCTCTTCGCATTTAATTTTCTCTTCCTGTTGCTTAGTAACAGGTGCTTCTGACTGAGAGGGAAACTGAGGCTCCGACAATCGGTGATGTGCAGTCGACAAATTCACTTGAATTTAGGTTTTAGCTGTCAAGACATCTGTCCCCGTTCACTTGCAAAAGTTGGTTTAAAAGGCAAATTCCCAGCCCCCAATCCCATCACAGTGTTCAATCCTGAACCGATTGTGTTGGTTAGTGCTCGTGAAACTACCTATTTCAGAGAGGCAGTATCTAAGGCCGAGAGGGAAAGTAACTTTTGGAGGTGAATTCACACTTAGATTGAGCTTTCTGAAGTGGCCGTGATAAGTACAAGCTGGGGGACGTGAAGCTAAGGCGGGGTGCTGCAGACCGGACTGGCACCTCACACTGGCACAGTCGTCTAAGTGGTTGCAAACTTCAACATCTGAGCGCTTCGTAGGACTTTAACATGCAGATCCTTAAGTCTCACTCCAGAGTCTGCATTCCTTTTTAAAATCTACTTTCTGCCCTGTGATTTTGATGAGGGTGCTGCAAGGGCCACACTCAGGTGCATATTTTGAGTCCATCATCATCCTGAAATTCAAATTCGCCTGCCAAAAACAAAGCAAAACTTTTATCCTCAGAATTAGTCATATGGTTGAGACTTGCTAGCAAAGCTAGAGCACACCTACTACAACACTCCTGCATGGAGCTTGCCAAGACTGAATTTAGAAAGGCTCTAGATCTACCAGCAATAACTGAAAGACTTCAAGGAGACAAGGTGCCAGTCTTGTTTTCTGATACGTAATGCAATACATTTTTTTTTTTGAGACAGTTTCTTGTTGTGTATCTAGTTGTGTACCAGGCTGGCCTTGAACTTGCACTGATCCTCCTGCTTCAGCCTCCCAAGTGCCGTGATTACAGGTGTGTGCCTAACTTGCAATACATAAAGATCTTAATTCAAACATCCCCTTGCTCACCCTCACCAGTGGGCTCAGTTGTAAATCCCAGTTGGACACGCTGCCCCTTTGGGAAGGCATCCTATGCTTTCAAGCTCACCACCCAGGTCACATTGTCACCACTCGGCCCAGGGTCTTAGACACCAGCATGACCCAGAAATCACTGCCTGAATTTGGAGGTTAACCCCTTGCACTTCACTCCTACACAGATGGCCAGCTCTTAGAGCATCTTCTACAGGACAGCCTTTTTCTTTCTTTCTTTCTTTTTTTTTTTTACTGTGGTATCCCGTTGGTGTGGGTTTGACATGGATGAGACTCTGGTTTGCAGACATCTTTACCCAGGATTACTGCTTGCCCCTGTATACCTCCCAAAAGAAAATGAATTCCTAGCTTGGTGTGGTGGCGCATGCCTGCAGTTGCAGTACTCTGGATGTTGAAGCAGGACAATCATCATGAGTTCAAGACCAGCCTAGGCTACCTAGTGAATTCAAAGCCAGCCTGAATGACATAGTGAGACTGTGTCAAAAAGAAAAAATTAATCAGTGCATCATCGGTAGGACCTCAATCTAGGAGCACTAAGATTCAGCATGAACACTTAAAAACAGCCTTTCTTTTTGCAAAGTGAGGACTTGGGATGCTTTGAAAAATAAATGAACATATAATAACATAACATTAATACTAATAAGATACTACTACACTCTAGGTTCAAGGCACATACTGATATCAAGTCTATCACTGTGTCAAGTCCTTCACACATATTAAACCACTGAAACCTTACAATGACCTTGTGTAGTAAGTGTGATTGGTATTTTCTCATTTTTACAGATATAGAAGTTGAAGCTGACAGGGGATTGGTGATATGCTGAAGCAGCAGGGCTAAAGTAGAGCCAGCTTTCATGACACTAAGGACCAAGCTCCTCCTAATTGCTCTGCTCTCGTGCCTGCCAAAATACCATCTTGCTGCCAGAAACAGAATGATAATTTCAAAAGGTAAAAGAAACATATAGTACTAATGCACATCAAAAGGAAATATAATATGGGAGTACAGCCTTGAAGCTTAAGTGTCTTTGTTCTGACTTACCTTCTGCTTGAGCTTGATTTGAACAAGCTGTATAGTTAAATCTCTCAATCCCATGTTGCTTGTCTATAAAGTGGGAACAATAACAAAACCTCTGGTCTTGGACTGGCATGAAAATCAAATTAACTGAAGAAGCTACACGTCTATACAGAGAGTCCCCGACTTACAACAGTTCAATTAATGTTTTTTCAGTTCATAGGTGTTTGGTAGAAGCTATACTTTGAATTTTGATCTTTTCTTGGGCAAGCAGCACGACGCTCTCGGTACATGGCAGTGACAGGGAGCCGCAGCTCTCAGCCACATGATCACGGGAACAATCAATACCCGACAGTGCACTTCTGTAGCTGGGCTGTGATGGACAGGAGGCTGGGTGCGTTAAATGCATTTGTAGCTGACAGTGTCTTCAATCGACAAAGGCCTATCATAACCTCATCGTAAGTCAAGAGGCATATGTAGGTGTACTTGGGACTTACAAATGAAAGAATGATTTTAGAGCTGGGGAATCTGTGATTTATTGTAGTGACCTATGACAAAGGTCAAGCACTATGGTGCTAAAAATTCAGATATTGGGCTGGGGATTTAGCTCAGTGGCGTAAGCGCCTGTCTTTTGAGCACGTGGTCATGAGTTCAATCCCCAGTACCGATAAAAAAAAATTCAGAATTCAGATATTAAGCAAGATTCTTTACTTTTTACTCTAAATAACTGCTCTATGTGCATAGCATGTACACAGGGAACTAATTGTTTCCACCTACAGTAGGATCTTAAGTCATAGAAATCCAAGCCAAATTACGTCTCTGGCTTCTCCCTCACCCTATTTTCTGCCACCACCCAGGCTTTTTTTTTTTTTTTTTTTTGGTACTGGGGATCAAACATCCTGGGCTTTTTTACAACTCAGGCTTCAACTATCCCTAAAGCATATATAGGTTCTGGTATACTGGAATTATTCCCAGTTACATATCTCAAGATAATCCCTACTATGACTCTCAAAACAAAAATGCTCTAGCGCTTTTATTTGGGGTTTTGTTGTTGTTGTTGTTGTTTTGTTTTGTTGAGACAGGGTTTCATTATGTAGCTCACGCTGGCCTCGAACTTGTGGCAATCCTCCTGTCTCGGCCTCCTGAGTGCTGGGACTACAGGCACACACCACCACACCCAGCTGCTGAGGATTTTTAATTACATTTTGGCACTGTTTTTGTACTTTTTGAGGGAGAAATGGTTTAGCAGTATAAAAAAACAAAAAGTGGATCCACTTGTGCATCTAACAAAGGGTAGGGATCCTTCGTCCCACACGCTGCACCATCAATCAGCAATCAGTGAGCCCTCAGGAACTGAGCTAGAGATGAAAACACTCATGGCTGTGCCCAGGTGTACCTGGGACACCAGATCAAGCAGAGAAAGGCAAGAAGGTGATAGTGTAGTATAGGCATCTTCAGAAGTAGGCCCAGGAGCTATGGGGATAAGAATAGGCCCTTATAATTCCTGTTGAACTTCAGTAATGTTTTAAGGATAGCCATATGGGGGTAGCCATATGGGGGTATTAAGAACTATAAAGGTTATTTTTTTTAAAAAAGAATGTTGGAGGAGAGTCAGGGGTTTAGTTCAATGGCGCAGTGCCTGCCTGGCAAGCCTGAGGTCCTGAGTTTGATTCCCAGTGCCCACACCCCAAAATGCTGGAGGAGAGAATGATCAACAGCAGCATATGTCTCGGGAGGGCCAAGTCAGAAACAGTCTGAGAACATAGTTTCTTGTAAGTTGGAAATTATAAAGTGATTGGATCATTGGTAGAAGCAATGTAGTCAGGGATGGAAACTCACAGCTGGCTTTGAACCAGGCTAAAAAGAGCTAAGAAAAACAGGAGGAAGAGGCTGAGCAGAAGAGGACAAGCAGAGACAATCTCCAAGGAGGCCCAGGGAGACAAGACATTATCCTGTCGGAAGAGGCTCTGCTCTTCCTCTGAGATAAGCAGGATATGGTAAGGAGGTAAGGAGCGATGTGGGTGCTGATTCACTCATAGATGGAGGGCAGGAAGTGGAGGAAGCTCCTGCCTACTTGGTTTCTGGTTTGTAGTCATAGATAGGAAGGAATGTCATCTCTCGGGCATGGGTGGAAAAGTGATAACCAGGGTGCTTTGTGGGAAGCAGTGAAGCACTTGAAAAGACCACTGAGAGGAATGAGAGGGAGGTGCCGGTGGAGAGGGAGAATTCTGGGGAGCCCCATAGGCCTGTGGTTTTGAGGCAGCTCCAGCACTACAGAGTTGCAGGGATCGTTCTTGGGAACTTGGCCAGTGGGCCCAAGCCTCAAGTATTTAGAGTCAAGAGTTGGCAGGGTTGGGAATAGGAAAAATACCAAACTATTGGGGGTCCTGACCACTGGGCCACTGAAGTAGAGGTCATGGGTTCTGATGGATGGGGAAGGAAAGAAGCCCAGGGAGGAAACGGTGAATGAGGAGAGATGGACAGGACCAGGCTTTTGTTCATTCAGGCACAAGGAGGCCAGAATGTCACAAGTAAACAATCCTGAGTGGTGACCAAGTCAAATGTGACCACAGAAGTAAGCTTGGCTCCTGTGTTCCCCATCCCTTGTTCCTCCATGGAGAATCATCCGAGGTCCAGCTCTTCCTGTCACTCTGCACCACACCAGCATCCCTCTCCAAGATGGAAGGTGGGTGGGGACGAAACTGAAAACCTGATGATAATCGGGAGGTCTTCCCCGTGGGCAATGAGCATTTATAGGAAGTACTGCATGAAACACATCAGATGCCCCAAGTAGTGGGCGGATGTTCATGCAAATAATTCCTGCCATGTCCGAGCAGTGAATAGTGGTCATGTTGATAGTTTACTTTGCTGTGTAGCTTGTGAGACCAGAGGTCATTAAATATAAATGTCTCAAAATTCTGTCATTCCAAGGTCCACTGGGGAATAGTGGCTTCTAATTGATGTGGAGCAGGGCCAGAATGGAATTTCTAGAGAGAAAGACTGACATTTTCCTCCCTTCCCTTGTAATTCTATGCCTTCCTTCTTAGAGATCTCTCAGCTCTGAACAGAGAAGGAATATGCCCTTCAGCCCAAGCTCCTGTGCTTTCCCTGTGAACTTGACGCTGCTATATAGTTTTACTTTCAGTGCTGAGGATCTAATTCAGAGTCTTGCACAAGCTAAACAAGCACTGTAGCACTGGGCCACATCCCCAGTCTGCACTGCTATAGTTTGGATTTTAAATGGCCTCCGAAGGCCTGTGAATTAAAGCCTTCCTCCCTAAATTGGCACTTTGGGGAGATGTCAAAAACCTTAAGAGATGGGAAGACTATCTATTGGAAGGCAGAAGAAACCTCAAAAGGTGGGAGGAGCTCCCAGCCGCGAAGTGAGCAGTTTTGCTCTGCCGCACATTCCCACCATGATGTGCTACCTCACCAAAGGCCCACAGCCTCAGAGCCAATTGCTCATGGGTTAAAATCTCCAAAACTGTTAGCCAAAAGAAACATCTGTCTTAGTAAGTTGATTTATCTCCGTTGTTTGTTATAGTCACTGAAAGGTGACTAGTACACCCACCTCCTTTCTGCTGTCTAACCGCAGGATTCTCTGCGTACAGCCACTGTCCTCCTGCCTCTACTCTGCGTGGCAAATCCAGTCTTAAGCTTTCCCAAATCACCCTGGCGCACAATTCTAACTCCAGGGATGGACAGTCAGGAGCACAGCCTGGCACTGCGGGCTCCTACCCTGCATCTCTGAACTCCATGAGGACACAGTGGCCCTTAACGAACAGAAGTGGGCAGGCTCACCCAGCCACTGAACGGCAGACACATTCACCTAAATACAGAGAGGGTGGGTACTTTTTGTTTTGGTTTTTAGCCTTGAAGTGATGGAGAGTAGCACGCTGCTAAACAGAATTGTGGAGGACTCACTACCTTTGCCATTTGCATGTGGCTGTTGAGCCCTGTTCAACTCAGACAAGGACGGTGAGTATTGAGTGAGTGCTTAGACAAAGAAAATCTTTGACTCTGTTTTGGTCATGACCATCTGTAAAGCAGAGCTTAAGACAAAAGTTCTTACAAGAATACATCACAGAGGTCTTGGGGAGCACTGAGCCCAGGAAACACAATTGAAACTCAGGAGACTGAAGCAGGGATGGAGGCAGAGGTACTTGGGAATGTGTTACTGAGTAGCCACATATTTGGCAGGTTGATTGGTGGAAATGGCTGGGAAGCTCTATGAGAAACTTCTCAGGACAACGCCCCAGGTGCAGATCGGAAAGAGATGGCATTTATCTTCCTGTTCCTGCCCCATAGGTGGAAAGCTGTACTGGGGATGGAGTGGGTGTCACTGCACCCTGCTTCCAGGATACCCTGGCTTGGTGTGGAGCAGCTTTCCCTGTGTTCTAAGTCACGATGTCAGAGGGCCAAGGACTGAGGTCCTTCCCACCTGCAGTCCCGAGGTAAGATACCTCCAGGTTGCACCTGCCGGAAGTTGGGAGGAGCATCACAGATCTGGCCATTCCCACAGTGTCTGGAAGAATGTATCTGGCACAGAAAGTATTTGCAAAAAGAGAGACCTCACACGTGTAAGTCCAGAGGTCTTGAGGATCTGTCTCTTGTTTCAACAGTGTTTGCACAAAACAGACCCAGGTCCGCCCTCTCTTTCATCTCCCATCCACCTTCTAGTCACAAACTTTGGGAGCATCTTCCCACCCATCTCCTGCTTCCAGGACCCAATAACAAGCAATAAGGGCAACTTGTTATTGCTGACTGCACTTAACCTCTTGGAGTCATCAGAATTATCCCACTGAGGGGGAGGTTGCCATCACCCCCCGGTCACTGTGCCTGTGGGCTTCCTACTCTTATCTTTCCCTGGGCTACTCCTTCCCAGGGACAGTGTGGCTCTGCATTCGTGGGTCATTTCTTTGACAAGCTGCGCTGGTGAAAGAGAAGCACAAGGGCACTGAGCGTCTCCTGAAGATGCAAAACTAATGTGTCGGCCATGATTTCTTTCAGGATGTGCAGAAACCTTCTATCTGCTCTAGCGTCACTAAACGTGGTCTACATTGTGGACACCATCGCTGCAGTTATCAGAGAAATTGTTTCTGATTTGAGTTTTTCCAGAGCCTCATTCAGTTACTTTGTTGTTACCACTTGAGAGGGGCCAGGTGGGAGGCTTCTGGGTTGTCCCACCTCGTTGCTCCCAGGTTTGCTTTCTGTGAACTGGGTATCTGGGACTGCATGTTGTTTAAGTGTCTTCTTGTTTCCTTTTCATTTTTTAGTTTAATTCCTGGAGTGATGCTTAGAAATTGCCTGTGATGGGTTGCTTTATTGCTAGTATTTAGAACCCTGAGGTAATGACTACTTCTCCGAGGTATCTTCCAAGTGTTGCTGGTTTTGGGTTTTGAGTCTGTTGAAAGATCCAACCTCTTCAATTTGCTGGAGATGAAAAGTAGCTGCTTGTTTGGCCCAGTCCATGATTCTTCAACACTATGCCACAACATTTTCTGTGACTCTTAGTCTCAGTCTTGAAATACCAGGAAGAACAGCTGTTTAGAACAATTATGTCACTTTTGGTTATAGTGGTACCACTAGCATCAAACACAGCCTAGAAAATGACAAACAAAGCTAACCATTAATTGGCCTCTTTTAACCATATAAACTAGATTTGTGGCTTTATAACAAACTATAAAACAAACCAGAAAATTATATGCAGTATACAAGTCCTTAATATATCAACTTTGCCCTCAGGAATTAAAATTTTAAATGAGTTAAGGAGAAAATAGAGAAATGGAAGAAGAAGAAGAGATTAGAAGTAAGGATTGGTGGACAAAGGGGGATTACTCTAACTTTGGGAAATTGGTGTAAAAGACTAGAGGGAAAGAGAGAAGGAAGAGGTAAATAGAATAACAGAACAGAACCACAAAGAGACTAGAAACCACAATTATACTTATATTAAAACAAGATCAAACAATGAAGAAAACAACAAAAACAAAAAGCAAAAAAAAAGAAAGAAAGAAAGAAAGAAAGAAAGAAAACAACCACAACAAAAAACAAATGAGAGAGAAAGAGTACAAAAAGAAAAGAGTCCACTTCCAGGTTCATTTGTCTCTGCTGTCACTGGTAGACCATGTGTGGAGACAGAGTCCCGATCCATGCAGATCTATCCCAGCAGGCCAGCAGTAGCCTTTTGGTGGGGTAGTGGATAATCTCAGCGAGCCTGCACTTTCTAGTCAAGACCAGACTCATTCAGCTCACCACTCTCCAAGCACTCTCAGGTCTGAGCCCAGCCTGGAGCTGCCTGATGGAGCCAGCAGCCAGCTCTCTGAGCGCTGAGCTCGGCGGGCCCCTCTCCTGGACGGCTCACAGCCAACCGCTTTCTCCTATGGGAAGACTGAACCCCCCATCCTCACTGCCAGCCAGCGAGGTCCTTCATGTTCGATACTCCCCTCCACTGCTGTGTCTTTCTGTGGAGGCCTCCTGGGTCGCCAGCTGTCACCTTCACCATCACTGTCCCCGTGGGTCTGCGGGTTTGAATCACTCGTCTCGAGCAGTGAGTCCAGTCTCATGGAGAAGTGCGGATGGGTACCTGCTTCTTTGTTGAAGTTTCTCTCTTCACTGTCTCTGTGGGCTTCAGTTCATGCTTCAGATTCTTCTTGGGCCCAAGGGACCCTTTCCCTTCCTTCTTGTCCTCCTCATGTTGCTATATTCCAGCGTCTGGATGGCAGCTCTCTGTGAGGCTCTTTCTCTGCTGCTTACCACTCTGCCATCTTGGTGCTCCTCCTTCGAAAGATGGCTGGGATAAAACCCTGGGTGCTTTGGAAGCTGCCTTAACTCTGGAGAAAAACCTGAACCAAGGTCTTTTGGATATTTGTGCTTGGGCCTTGCCAAGACAGATGCCTATCTCTAATTTCCTGGAGAAGCACTTTCTGGATGAGGAGACGATGTTCATCAAGAAGATAGGTGACCACCTCACCACCCTCCACAGCCTGCCGGCCCCCAGGCCAGGCTGGGTGAGTATCTCTTCAAAGGCACAGCCTCAAGCGTGGCTACAAGGCCCATGCCCGGTGGCCCCAGAGAGACTCCTGCATCGCCTGGCATCAGGGCTTTGACCTAACCCTCTCTCTGCAGCCACTAAGCAGCTTTTTCAGCTCTATGGAGCCCCCTCCCAAGTGTCAGACCAAAAGAAAATAAAGCCTTTGCAGAAAAAAGGGGGGACCCCAAATTACCCCAGATTTGGAGAAAAAAATAAAAGTTAGAATGGAGACATGAAACTTCAAATATCCTTTAGCGTTATCATGTTACTGGTAAGAAAGAAGCAATAGAGGCTTTGGGGTCATTTCTACTTGGGTCCAGAGTCTGTGGTTATGATTTCCAGGTTGTGTGAAACCTGAAAAGTCACTGAACCTGCCTGAGTCCATTTTCTCATCTCTGAATTGCAGATTTTCATCTTACATGTTATCCTAAAGATTAAGTGTATGCGAAGTGCTCAGTAGAAGATCTTTATTTTCACAACTGATGGCTCCTATTTTTCACTCTGGAGAAAATTACTGGCCACAGAATGTGATGCATACAAGAAGACAATGAGGTAATGTGCTTGAGCCTCAAAATTAGAAGTGGAAGAAGGTATCACACAGCCATAGAAACCAAAAATGGCTTCTAATACCACACAGCTTCTACCTACAGTGACTGTATATCAGTATCTTGGAGTTTTCAGACTATAACTTATTTCTAGTATTTTCTCATTTCAGAAATTCAAACTTACATTTAAGAGACACTCACCTTGTGGAGCATGGTGGTGCCCACCTGTAATCCCAGCTCTTAGGAGGCTGAGGCAGGAGGATTGTTGCAAGTTCAAGACCAGCCTGGGCTACAAAGTATGCTCAAGGCCAGCGTGAAATGCATAGCAAGACCTTGTTTCAAAAAAAAAAAACCCAAAACACACAGCTCACCTTGACCTTGGAACATTACAGGGTTAGGCCTATAATGGCAAGAGGGCCTGAGACTGTATGTAGCTCAGTGAGATATAGGTCTATATAGTTACAGATATGATTACAAATATACACTTCAGGAAAAGAAAAACTGGTATAAATATTTTAATACTAAGTTTATTGAAGCATCATGAGATTGATACAAGTTACCTTTGGCCTCTACAATTACAGTAGGTGCTCAGAGTGGAGGCCGTCGGCTTCAGACATTTATTATTACGGCAAACAGCTGCTTGGGTAACCCGGTCACCGGGATTGCTGCACCACAGTTTCAGCGTCTTCTCTAAGGGCAGCAGCGTGGTGGGTCTTCTGAGATCTACGACACCCTCTAGGGTCCCCCACAGACGGATAATGCCATCCTTTGAATAAACATCACGCTAGTTTTCTTTTCCTGAAGTGTGTATACATTTTTTGGTGGACTCTGTCTCTCCACCCAGGAACGCGACTCTTCTGCTCTTCTGCCCTGGAGGCTCCTCCAACACCCCAGGTGCCGGGACACCTTTGTTTGCACAGGTGAGTTAATTAACAGCCACATGATTTCCAGAAGGACCAAACACTGGCAACGTCCTATATACCACACACACTCGAATCCAGACAGAGGGGCCCAACCCCACCTCCAGCAGCTGTCTCTCCTTCTGGGCCTGTGGAACCAACACAGCAGGAAATGGTTTGGGGTTTTCTGTTACCGATACGATAGAAGTTTAGTTTACAATATTTTTTTAAAATACAGAGACATAAAAGAAGGAAGAAAACACCCATTTTCTTCTAACCTATTAACATGTTATGTTCCCCTTTGCTCCTTTTTTAAGCATAGCTTTGCGTAGCTGTTCTGACCACTGCCTGCGACCGTGTATTCTCTGTTTAAATTTTAACATCCTGACGTAATGAACAGCAGTGTGGTATAACACAAAGGAGGGCGTGGCTTGAAGCTTGGGTATCGTTCAAGCCCTGCCACTTGCTGTATGACTTTGGCATATAATTTATCTTTTCTGAGACTCAGGTTGATCATCTCTGTGATGAAGATTAGAGAGATCCATTCCTTGCCACTAGTTTTCTGTGTGGTCCTCTAGACTGTAAGGTATGTGACTTGTCCTCTGCCAACTCCCTACAGTCTGACTCTAGTGGATTAAAGATGTGAGGATGGCCACAAAGCCACCAAGTCTTTCTTAGCCCTCGCCACCCACAAGTAGAGCTTATTTCTCCACCCTGTGGAATCTTGAGCTGGCCTTATGTGGTGTCAGCTTCCAAAGTGGCCCCCAGTGACCCTTACTCCTTGGTTATTTTCACCCTTTCATAGACTCCCCTCACCGTGAACCAGGCTGGTGACAAATAGAAAGGATGGCAGAAGGATAGTGTACGGAGTCTGAGACCAGCTCAGTAAGAGCATTTAGGGTTCTGCCTTGGTCTCTTGAATCACTTGCTCTTGGGGAAATAGCCACCGTGTTGCCAGCAGCCACTGAAGAAGCCCATGTATGGAAAGTAACTCCTGCCAGCAGGCACAGTTAGCCCACTAGATAAGTGAGCCACCTGGGAAATGGCCCCTGCCAACCAGTGCAGCCCAGGGTGACATTTTGTCTACAATCTCTTGAAACACCTCAAGCCAGAACTCCCCAGAAAAATTTTTCTGTAATTAGTCACCCATGGAAATGGTGAGAGATAAATGCTTCTCCTATCTTAAACCAGTAAGTTTGGGGCTTGTTATGCAGCAATAGATCACTAAGACATCCTATGACTGACTTTGGCCAACAGAATGAGGCAGAAGTGACATTCTGGGACTTCTGAGCCCAAGCCTGAAGAGGACTGAAGCTCTTACTTGCTGGTTTTTGAAACATCCAAGAAGCCCAAGTAACATGGAGAAGCCACAAAGAAGGAAACCAAGACCCTCCAGATAGAGTCCCCTCCTGGTTCTCCAGCCAACAACCAGAGCCAATGGCCACTTTTGTGGGTGAGCCATCAAGAGGTTCCCGCTGAGCTGTGCTCTAGATCCTCAGCTATTAGGATACAGAGGATCACAGCTGAGCTCAGTCAAGCCACAGAAATGCAAAAGAAAACAAAACGGCTATTGTTTTAAGCCTCTGAGTTTGCGGGTGACGTGTCATACAGTAATGATTAACCCTAACACCGGCCTGGCCCCTTAGCAGGCAATCAGCTCTTGAGCAATGCTGATGAGTAAGCGAACAGCCCTTGCTGGAGCCCCATTGCCTCTTCCAGGGCACTGCGGAGGCTGGGCCAGCCCGGCCGGCATCCCATGCGACTCCATCCCTCCACTGCACTGTGGCTTCTCACCTGGCTGCCTGCCACATGGGACTCCAGTGTCTATGGCATCTCTGTCCCCACCCCATGTCAGTTCCTTCTTCTGTGATGCTCACACAGTCCAGGGACCTGCTTCCTTGTGAAGCTCTTCTGGAAGTTTCCATCACGGGCTATGAGACTTGAGAGGAAGAGAGTACCCCAGGCTCACCTTATGGGTGGCACCTGCTCCTTTCAGTCAGGAAAGTAGAAACAGTCCCAGTAGGTCCCTGGGACACACAGGCAAAGAAGAGAACAAATGCAACTATGTCTGCTGTCTTACCCCTCCTCAAGGCCAAGGCCTATAGTTGGCTACTGGGTAGAAAACAGCTGGTCTTGCCTGTAATTCCAGTATTCAGGAGGCTGAGGCAGGAGGATTGCTGTGGGTTCGAGGCCAACTTGAGCTACATAGTGAATTCAAGACCAGCCTGAAATACATGGCATGATCCTGACAGTAAATAAATAAATAAATAAATAATTTAAAAATAAAGAAAAGGAAAGAAAAATGACTGGGTTTTGTCACAGTGTCTAGGTCCCTGGCTAAATTTTCTGACACAAACAGTATCTACTTCTGGAAATAAATATTCAATCTCTGGTTTGTTAGGGTCTCTTGTTTGTCACAGAGGTACCACAATTATTTTTATTAGCAAAGCCTATAACCTGTACAATTGCCATTAAAAATAAATAAGTAAAACTAAAAGGAGAAATCAAGTAGCTAGCCTAAGGTCAAAGGAAACCTGGTTTTTTGGTAGATTGGAATCACCTACTGTTTCCAGCCCCCTGCTTAACCCTCTATACCTGCCTTGCCTCCTACATCATTAAGCAATCATAGTGTGACCTATCAAATCATTACTGAGAATAATTAGTCCTTCCTGACTATAAGTCATACCAAAACATTACTCATTAAGCGATAAAGGCACATGTCCTAGACTTTAGTCACCTAGTTTCCAGAGGCTAGGAGGAGCCCAGATGCCATCCATCCATCCAAGCAGAAAAGACTAAATCAGGCCCTACGTGCCCAGCAAGGTGCTGGAGATAGAGCAGGGAGCAGTGCCCAAGCCCTGCCTGCCAGGAGTCTGCAGTCTGTGGGAAGAGCCAGAGCCTTTCCAAAGCTTTGGTGCCTGTCACGATGGTAAATGTCGGGGTCCCAGGCCCAGTTCACGGTGCAGTTCTCATGCACTATGCAACAGAGGGGAAAACACTGGCTTCCCCTCTATCTCCCAGGCTGACCTAGCGACACTGCTTCCAGGGGAGCCCTTGGCCCCTTCCCACAGCCATCTTGTCAATAGCTCCTCTGCCCACTCACTCATTCACTCAGGTGGAGGACAAGGTGGTGTCTTTGATTTCGTCCTTTCCTGGTCACATCCAATCCGGGAGTGAATCCTGGGTTGGTCATATCCAAACTCGACCTCACATCTGTCTGCTTCCCTGTGTCTCCACAGCCACCATCATCTCTCGCCTGGCTCTTTGTAATTACCCACTTCCACTTTAATTTTTTTTGTGGTATTGGGGATTGAACTTAAGGTCTTGCACATGTTAGGCAATTACTCTTCCAGGAAGCTACATCCCTAGATGTTTTTTGAAAATTGCATTCTGAGACAAATTCTAAGTTGCTCAGGCTGGCCTTGAACTTGTGATCCTCCTGCCTTATCTGTGGCTGGAACCCTAGCCATGCACCACTGCCCAACTTTCATTCCATGCTGGACCCTGCCTCTCAAGCCTGTATTTCCCAAGGAAATTCACTTTCCCTCTCTTAGAGATGACTGTTGCTGCTCTTCCTGCTCTTGCCAGCATCTTCCCCACCTACCTAATGACTTGCCCTCTCTTTTTCTGGCAATGGGGTCCAGCCAGCCGGAACCATGCCCCTCCCGCATCTTCCCAGGGCACGGCTGCACTCCTGTGGCTCTGTACACATGCCCTCTCTTCTGTCCCTGCTCCTCTCGAAGGGCCTAGCCTGGAGCTTTCCGCTGCCACCTCCACCCCTTGGTGTCTTTCTATCTGCTGAGTCACTGTCCTGTTACCTCCCTTCTGCAGAATCCCCTCTTCCTCGCTTATGGTCACTTCCCGCTGCTCACTCCGCAGCCCTTGTCAGCAAAACTTCAGGGCTCGCTTCCCCTCCTGCCGCCCTCTCCAACCGCTCCAAAGTGGCCTCTGCCTCCGCTGCTCCCCTGAACCGGCTACATCAAACTGCTGACAGCCTCCACTCTGTCAACCTCTCAGAGTCACTTCTCTGCCTCTGTCTTGCTTCTTTCTCAATCCTTTTAAAAACACCTGTTAAAAATTACGAGCGGCCAGTTTGGGATGGAACTCCGGAACCAGGACCCGATAGACCAGTCCAAACCAACGTGGAATCACTGTGCTGAATGCCACGTAATTAACATGAAGCTTCAGGGAAGCAGACAGATTCCCAAAGCCAGTTTTGGTTTAGACCAGTTTTTCCTGAAAACAGAAGATCCTGGTCTACCTAAGCCAATTTAATAAAGAGTTCCTGCACTTTAACTCTTGGGGAAAAAAGTAACCTGAAGTAACCTAATATTACATAATAGCTTTTCCTTATTGTTCTGTTTCCTTGTTCTCACCTTACAAAACCCCGCTCTGCTATTGCTCAGTCTATTTTGTAGACTGGACGCTGCCTTGACTCATGAATCGCCAACACAAGCAGTCAGATCTCTAATTAAATTTGCTGTCGGTTCGTCTTAGAGCACATCTGTTGGCTACCTCTCAACTCCTGCAAGCCTCATTGTCTTTGGTCTGGCCTATTCTCTCCAGACCAAGATGGGACAAGAGACGGGTCATGCATTTCTTCCTATTTCACATGGGGGCTCCATCTGTCTACTGGTGCCAGGAAGTGCAGGAGTGGAGTGTTGGCAGGGCAGGCTGTGGTATATCCACCGCAGTCACCAAAAAATGTCCCCAGAGACCTGTTCTCTTCTTCTTGTACATCTTGTACACAAGTCAGAAATGGAAAAAAACAAAACATCGCCAAACAAAAGAAGTTCGAGCAAAGAGCTGGTGTTTCTTTTTCTCTTCTCCATTTCCATGACTGCTGTTCTAACAGTGTTTGGGCAACAGAGCAAAGTTGGGTGCCCAAAAAAATAAAATGCCTGGTAAGATTTGGCACTCATTTGCAAGGCTCTTGCCCGCGGGCAAAGAGCTGGGAGGCGTCACTCACAGTAGGCACGACCCCGGGAGGTGACCTGACCATCGGGCGGGGCGGCATCTCACAAGGTTCTCTTGCATTTCAGTGACCTTTTCAAGAACTTGGCTGTAGAATCCATGAAGCTCTTATAATTCTGTTTAACTTCTATGCTGACAAAGACCGCCCCAAGGAACAGCTTGAAACCTCAGCCCCTCTTGGACCTCAGTCTGTACCAGACCCAGCCTTTTCCTCATCAGCCACTTCCTCCTCCTCAGATCTCTTTCTTCCTTTCCAGGCCTGGCGAGGATTAAATTCTCCTTCCTCCAAGAATCAGTCAAGCCTGTTGCTTTGGCAAACTTTCCTTTGGCCCTGGGCTGTAAACGGAGAGCGACCCAGGCCCCCTCTGTGTATCTTGTGTTTTTTGGCACCCGGTGAAGAGCAATTCAAGCAACCGCTGGCTCTGTGATCTCCAGGAGCGCAGGGAGCAGCTCTCCTTCTTCTCCTTCTCCAAGACCAGGCTGTCACAGGCCCTCAAGGGTCGTCTGACATCCACTAGGAGATGGCACAGATCTCCCTACGATGAGGCCTGTTGGGCTCACGGAAATCCCTCTCACACGTACAGCTGGAGTTAGGAAACCTCCGGTGTGACTCCAGGCTTCTTGGCAGGAAGGGAAGAGGGGAAACAGTTCCTGCACAGTGAGTGGAGGTGTTTTGGGCTAGAAGTTTCGGAGTGACCCAGTTTCTGTTCTTGCACCATGATGGTGTAACACGTCACTTCTATGTCTCAAAACACAAACTGGCAAGTCCGGTAGAGGGAATGGAGCGGCCCATGAGGGGAAAAAAGGAAAGGCCTGCTTCTGTATGAGTCCTTAGGATGAAGTTTCCGAGACCTGGGGAAAAATCAAAAAGCCTCCCACCATATGGGGGCAGGACGGGGCAGTGACTGTGATGGCTTTATTCTGGACATCAGCTGAACATCATGAAACCCTGTTGTGACACTATTTGTTTAAGTGAAGCCTCTCTTTTTCTAAGCAACATGGAATACATAAGAGTAGGTAGAAATTCTTGTACCTGTGCAAAGTCTGGGAAAGCAAGGGAGGAGGCATGCTCAGGTCTGCTTTCCCTAAGGCTCTGGGGAAAGAAAGAAAGATCTACTGAGAGGGGAACAGTGTCCCCCACAGTCTTTGCCTCGCTTCCCTTTTTGAGTTCAGGCTGCACCAGGACTGGGTGAGCCAGCTGCCGACGCGGGCTGAGCTGGCCAGGGGGGTCTGGGGAGAGGCTGTGGGAGGCTGGGTAGGCAGCAGGTGCTGACCAGAGGGCAAAGGGGGTGGGGTGCAAGTAAAAGCAAGATGTGTGTGCACGCGAAAAGTGCCAGGCAATCTCCCTTTCCTTCGGATGCTTGTGACCCTCCCCAGTGGACAGACTCCAGATGTTCAATGCTCATCTCCTTCCATAAAACACAAAACATTTTGCTTTTTAAATTTAAACAGTAGGTGAGTTTCTCTGCTATGAAAGGGAACCCTGGAAATTTCCAGAAATTTAACAAAATCTGTATCAAACTATGACTAGAATGTGTAGGTGTCTAAATTTATCATAAGTATATTAACTATAATTTAGAAAAGTATTCTCAGAGCCTTCAAAGAATAAGGACCAGATAGCCGATATTTTCTAGCTGTATAATCCTATTAAAAAATAAGTAAGTCTTAGTACAACAAAATTAATTGATCTGTTTTGCTTTCAAGAAGAATTTAACTTGTTTGATGGGGCCAGGGGATTAAGCTAAAGTGTCCTTGACAGTTCTTTTTGTCTGATTTCTCACTAATTAGGTAAAATAGGGATCATGGGGATATCTTCTCCTGCAGACTATAAGATCATTTGTTTGCTTGTTTTTATTTATTAGCACATATTTGCAATACACAATGATCATTCATTGTGAGGAGATGGTACACGTACATAACCCATCTTTGTTCTTTTCATTTCCCCTCCTACTCCCCAACCTCTAGACCCCCTTTGCACTTGCAAAATCTCTATCTCCCTGTTTCCTATGCGTGCATCTTGCATAATTCCTTGATATCATAAAGTATCCAATCAGAAGTCAGGTGTTCCTGAAATTTTTTCATCTTTTTCACTGAGTATTTATAAAGAATCTTTAAAAAATTGAGACTGGGGCCGGGGATTTAGCTCAGTGGCTTAAGCACCTGCCTGGCAAGCCTGAGGTCGTGAGTTTGATCCCCAGTACCAAAAAAAAAAAAAAAAATTGAGACTGGAAAAGTAAACTTCTAGAAATATTTCCTGAATTCAGAAAAAGCTTTCTACAAAGAGATGTTTTCTCTGTTATTCATAATAATGATATTGGAAATTAAATTAACTGGACATAGATGGATAATTAAGTCATGATAATACCCAGTGAACTTCTCAAAGCATCATTTTATGGACAGGTAAAATATGGTACTAACTGCACCCAATCCATGGCAGAAGGACTATCAAGTGAAAATGCACATAAAATGATACATTTTCCTGGGTCCAAGTGAGTCTCAATCTATGGTCACTGTATAGGGTATAGCAAAAAACATGTGTTTATGACAAATTTGTAATCTAATAGAAAATGATTATATCAAGTTTTTAAAAAATAAGTATACATGCTGTTGTGGTTTGTGTCTAGATGTATCCCCAAATCCTCATACAGTGTGGGAGGCAGACTTTTCAGAGGTAGCTGAATCTAGAGTTTGTGATTGATTTATGGTCCAGAGCTAGGATTATGGGTGTGAGTGTTACACCCACCCTAGGGACACAATATAAGGGACAGAAAGAGTCTTTACTCTCTCTTGCTTTTGCTGTGTGCTGTCACTGTGAACTGTTGCCTGTCTGCTATATACCACTCCTTGGAGCCAGCCAGTTATGGACTGAAACTTCTACAAACTATGAGCTAAATAAACCTCCCCTCCTTTAACTTTGGGTGTCAGGCATTTTGTCTCAGCAACGAGAAAAGTAACTAAGACATATACCATAGCATTATAACCATTAAAGAATAATTGTGAGAAGTTAATATACTAAAGTAAGTTTATCAGTGAGTGATTTATCACTGCCCCCTCCTAGTCTGCTGCTGTGAAAGTAATGCAAGCTCATCGTAGAAAATTTGGAAGGCATAGAATAGGAAGAAAATTGAGATTTGGTCAATCAATATCAGTACAATTTTAGATTTTCTTCTTCAAGTCCACAGTGTCTACCCCACCTTCCTCCCAATTACGGTTTGCTATCCGGTCCGCTAGCGCCACCTCGTGGTAAAACTAGATAACTACTCTTAGCCCAAAAACTCCAAAAAGTTTAAACTGAGGGTGTAGAATTCTTGCTGCTAAGTAATGTCTCTGCTGGGTCATCTGCAAGGTGGCTTCCAAATCAACGGTCATCTCCGCCCTTTCTTCGTCTGTGAAATGAAGACGATATTAGTGCCTACCTCACAGGGCTGTTGTGGAGATTATTTAATATAACCGCTTATTTACATTTAAGTACAATTATCTACTCTATGTGAAACACAAAACCCTTAAAACAGTATCTAACACATAGGAGCTATGATTAGCAGCAATTTTTTTTTCTTTTCCATATCAGGGAACTGAACCCAGGACCTTCTTTTTACTGGGCCCTAGCCATTGTTTTTATTTTTAATTTTGAGACAAGGTCTTGCTGAATTGCTAAATTGCCAGGCTGGGCTCAAACTTGTTGATCCCCCTGCCTCAGCCTCCTAGTATGCTGGGATTACAAGGATGCACCAACACACCCAGCTCGTAGCAAGTGTTTTAAATGTTATTATGATATATGTATGAGTGCCTTTGAATTATTTTCGCTTTTGTTTTTCCCCCAGGCTGGGCATCAAACCCAGGGCCTTGAGCCTACTAGACAAGTACTCTAGTACTGAGCCACACATCTTGCCTAAATAGTGTATAAAAGATACAATCCTGCTATGGTTTGAATGTTTATGGCCTCCAGAATTTGTGTTGAAGCTTATTCCCAAAGCCGTAGTATTAAGAGGTAGGTCTTTAGGATATGATTAGGTCATGAGCTTCTGTCCTCATGAATAAGATTAATGTCCTTATAAAAGGGTTTGAGGAGCCAAGCACAGCGGCACACACCTGTAATCCCAGCACTCTGAGAAGCTAAGGCAAGAGGATTATAAACTCAAGCCCAGTTTTGCAGTTTAGCAAGACTGTCTCAAAGTTTAAGAGGGGTTTGGAATATAGCGCAGTGTGGAGGGCCTGGGTGCAATCACTAGTACTCACACACAAAATCATGCTTTTAAGATGTCTGTGCATCTCTTTTTGCCCCTTCGGCCATGTGAGGACAACATGTTTTCCTCCTGGTTTACAGCAAGGTGTTAGCTTGGAAGCAGAGGATGATAATTTTTTTTTTTTTTTTTTTTGTACCAGGGATGGAACTTATGACTGTGTGTTTGCAAGGCAGGTGAGCTAAATACCCCAGCGGAAGCAGAGAATGAGGCCCCATTAAACACAGAATCAGCCAGGCATGGTGGTACATGTGGTGTGATCCCAGCATTCTGGAGGCTGAGGCAGGAAGATTTCTGAGCTTGAGGCCAACCTGAATTACACAGTGAGACCTTGCCTTAAAAACCCAAATACAAATGAACCTCCCCCCGGAACAGAAACAGTTCTTGTTTTACTGACTACAGTGGGAGGCCTTGTAACTCGTGCAGCATCACTGGGAAGCCTAACCAGGAGGTTTATTTTTCCCCCTCGAAAGTAAGGGAAAACATTAGCCCTAAACACTGCCCTGGTCCCAGGTAATGAAGCTTACTAGGAAGCCTCGAATGGCTTGAACGCTTTCTAAAGCAACTTAACTGCATCCCAAAACAAAGGTCAAAAATATTTATAGAAATATGAAAATATTTAGACCCTAGCAAGGTAAAATTCACGGTGTCTAGATAGCATTCGAGGTCCAGTCAGGAGAAAGAAACCAAACAAGAGAAAGTTTAATATAAAGAATTAACTGGGAAAGAAGATTAACTATACATGGGCAAAGATAACTCTGAAGTCTATCCTGGGACTGAAAGAGAATACCCAAGCCAGAATCCAGACCTCACCGGGGAAGGAAAGAGTGCAGCTCCCTGGGTAACTAAGTTCCCCAGGTTCCCAGGCCAGAGCTGGTCTTCAGCTGCCGGGCAGGGGAGAAAGTCCCAGGTTGGGTGCAAGGGCAGTGAACCAAGGTTAAGACTGACGAGAGGAAATGAGGCTCAGGTGAGTTGAAGCTGGGAAACCAACCATCATGCGGCCCGTGAGGCTCCATCTGCAGGGGAGCTGCTGAAATCAGTGGGTGCTGTCAGTGGAGATACTGCTAATACAGGAGGGACCTTTGGGGGTTCCCCACACTCCACCAGCCCTAGCAATAAGAGCGAGAAAGCAACAGAAGCACAGCAGAGCAAGGAAGAGAAGTCCGCTTGGCCTAGGCCTGCTGCTCACCAAGTTTGGCCTGATGTCGCTAAAAGGAAAAAGGCCTGTGGGGCCCTGCTCAGTTCTCCCAGGGCAGGCAATGAAGGGCAGATGTGGAGCTGAGTGAGAGTAAGTGGTAACTAATACAGCAACAGTCTGTTAGCCCATCAAAAATTATCAGGCACGCAAAGAAGAAAATATGACTCATAATGAGGAGAACAATAGAAATAGACTTAAAATGACACAGGTGATAGAATCAGCAGAAAACGAGAAAACCACTATTATCACAAATAGCCATATACTTTCTGTTGTTACAGCTCTTCAACTGTTTCTTCATCTCTGCTCAAAGGAAACGGTAGACAATCTGTAAGCCAACAACCCCGCCAGTCTTCCAATGAGATGTTATTTACCAAACCAGGCAGCCACGCTGTGGTCTGTACTTTGCTGACTGTTCTTCTAGAGCAGCACCCAGGGAGCACCCACCCAGCACCCCTAAAACCTTGCAGGCTGCTGAGCCCATTAGATGAGAGCTCGAGCCCCACCTAAGCTCTTCCCTCCGCTGCTCTCTGCCAGACCCTATTCCGGAAGGCCGCTAGCAGATAAGTGAATCGACTTCACCCTGGACTAGATCCCCAGATGGGACCTCAGTGTCCTTGTCAGGGGCAGGCAGGACGAGACGTGGCACAGAGGTAAAGGCAACATAAAGGCAGAGCAGAGTGCTTTGAAGACGCCGGCTTTGACGTCTGGAGGGATGCCACAGCCACTGGAAAGAAGATTCTCCCCTGGCGCCTCTGAGGGAGTATGACCCTGATCTACACAGCGAGGACACCAGTTTTGTTTCTGGACTTTGGAATGTCAAGAGAAAAAAACATACATTGCTGCAGGCCGTGCAGTTTGGCTAGTGTGTCACTAGTAGCCCTGGCAAACCTGCTCAGCCCTGTGACCGCGTGGATGATTATCTGTGATGCTAGAATTGAGTGTGTATTGGGTTTAGTGCTAGGAGAAAAGAGACTTTCTGGAGTCCCCACCTTACCCACCATGGCTCCATGGGAGATGGGGGGAACCCCAGCCTGGGCAGCCCAGAGGGCAATGACCTCTGTGCCAGGAGAGTGGGGTTCAGGTCTCTCTTGGTCTCCCCACTGGGTGATTCCCAGGCAGAGGCCAGCCTTTGGCTTCCTCACTTAGGAAACTCCTAACCTGGGGTAGAGAGCTTCCCTTCCTTCCCCGCGTTCTACTAAGCTCAAAGGGACTAGGCCAAGGAGACCCTTGGCGTAAACGTTCTTTGTGACCTTTGGGGCCAGGGTCCTGACAGAGGCGCTCAGCGTCCTCCCTAGCAGCAGCATCTGTCCTGTGTCTTAGGAGGAGGAGTCACAGTGAAAGCCCTTGACCATGTCCTCGTGTCCTGCTGTGCGCTGGCCCCTGTGCCAGCCTTTTCACGTATGTCTTTCTCCGGAGACAGGAGGAGAATAGAATACTGGTTACCATGGAACCAGAAACACCCGAGCTGCAGTCTCAGGGCGGCCAACCTCAGCCACGGGAGCTCGGCCAAGCCACTTAGCCCTGCCGAGCGGCAGTGTTCTCAGCCACACCACGATTCGGCTTTTCTCTGCGTTCCCTGAGGTGTGATGGGAATCACATTCACTTTCAGCAAAATGCCTGCCGCGATTCCCTGGTTACCGTTGGTTCTTTGTGACAAGCGGAGGGTGGCTGGTTCGGATGTGTTCACAAAGAGGCTGGGCCGATGTCTCTGCTGGGAACATCCCGGTGCCACCAGATCTGCTCAAAGGGCAGTGCTGCCACTGCCAACCCTGCCCGGGGTTGTGCAACCACAGAATATGTCTCTGTGACATGTTTCACCCTGACTCCCAAATACACAGTCATTTTCAGGCGAGAGCTGAGCGGCTAATTTTCTCACCCAAAATTTATGCTTGCTTCTTTTGTTATGATAGGCTGGAGAAAAGACATAATAGAAAGAAAGAAAGAAAGAAAGAAAGAAAGAAAGAAAGAAAGAAAGAAAGAAAGAAAGAAAGAGTAAAAAACCCTGTGAGTCTGGCAAAGAAAAACAAGGTGAAATGTGATTTGAAACTGGAAGTAATCGCTGTGTCTACAATTCTTTAAAAAAACAAAATAAATCAAGGAATAACCCTTAGAGCCCATTTTAAATCACTCCAGAAGGCTCTGAGTTTAAAATGGGGGTGGCAGCCCACAAGTCCTTGTGTTTGCTCCCTCTGATGCTGCTCGGCCTGGACTTCCGGCCTCGGTTTAAAGCATCACCCCCACCCCCAGCTCTCTGGCACTGAAGCCTGTGGTGTCCTCAATTCTCCCCTCTCACCCAGCCCTGCAGATTTCCCTCGGGTATTCCTTGTGGCCTCACTGTCCCCTGGGAGTTTGGCCTGGCCTCACCTGCCAGGAAGTTGCCCAGGGTGTTCTTTAGTCTTGCTGACAGAGCTTTCTAATCTAATCATGATGGTGACTGTTGATTACTCGGAACCTGTTGAGTGTCTGTCCTACGGCTTGTATTCTTTCATTTAACCTCCCAAAGCCTACCAGGCAGCTTTTATTTATTTCACCTTACTGGGGAAGCAACTTACCTAAGACGGGTCATGATCAAAGAGATGGTACAAAGTGAAATGCATTTGATTCATGAGCATGTTTTTGTTTTTTTGTTTTTTTGTTTTTTGTCTCATTATGCGGTTCAGGCTGGCCTTGAGCTCACCTTGTAGCCCAGGGTCTTCTCAAACTCACAATGATCCTCCTGCCTCGGCCTCCCAAGTGCTGAGATTACAGGCACGCACCACCATGCCTGGCTGTAAAGTGCATTTGAACTCAGGGACTCCTAAATTAGTGCTCTTCTCATTTTACTGGTTTCTTTTATGGGCTCCTTACAGTCCAACAGTGGAGTTTCCAAACTATGTCCCGAAGCATCACTGGATAAGATGTTAACAGTAAATTTTCTTTAAAATAATGCAAACTGGGTGAGGGAAAAGGTCTGTGGTTAAACAAATGCAGGGCATACTTCCTGTGCTGGTCCCCCTTGCATAATTCCTGGCACACCACAGCGAGGAATGTGCTTCAAGAAAAAGCAAGACCTTTAAAGCAAAGGCATTTTTCCATGGAACGCTTGTGCACTGGGCCCTTTTTCCTTGGCACATGGTCTGGGAACCACCAACCTGGTTTAAGTTGCAGGTCCTTGGCCCACCGGTGCACAAAACTCTGAGCCGGCCTTGCCCCCCTTCTGTTGGTCTCCTGCTCCAGCCACGCCTCAGTGTCACATCTCGTCACACGAGGGTGTTCACACCTCTGTGACTCTGCACAAGGTGTTTCTTCTGCCTTTGTGCCATTGCCCTCCTTGCCTCCTCCAGGCACCTCTCAGACAAGCTGAAACATTCGCTTGGAAGCGTTATGTTGAGCCTTCTCACCAGAGCTAATTAATCCATCAACTGCACTGCTCCTAGCATTTATCTTTAGTAGTATAGACGGCTAAGCCAGGCAGAAACAGTGTAGGCAGTCACACAGGGCCCTGTGACAGCCCCAGAGACAGCCAGGACAAAGGGGACACACATCCCAGCTGCAGCCGGAGACCAGGGCTCAAGATAAAGACCAGGTGACCAGGCCGGCGTATTTCCTAGAAGGACAAACACCCGGCCTAATGGAGCCTAGACAGGCTTCACCTGGCGCGTGACTAAGCTCTCTGGGCCCTTCATTTCCTAGAGAAAGTCTTTGTTCTTTCCACGCACCTTTGTTACGTGACTTGTTTCTCCACTGGAGCACTATCACCTGGAAGACAGCGGCTGTAATTGTTTTCTTATTGGTTCATCAGAGCTGTAACGCACCTCATACCCACATGGGTATTGTTTTATAAAATTCCCCTGTAAAGTCAGGTCCTTGGCAACCCATTCAGGCTCTCTCCTGCCTCTCGGGAGCTCTCTGTTTCAATAAATACCTCCCTGCTCTTAACTTTCATTGTTCCTAGGACTCATTCTTTGATTCTTAGAGAACACGAACTCAGCATATCAAACATCTAATAGGTTGGGAGTTAAATTTCCCTTATATCATATTTAGAGGTTCTGGTATCAGCTCTGTAACATTAGGATGACACCTGCCTCCATGTATGTTGAAGAATGTTTATTTTTTATATGGCTATGTCCCATTGTAGACTATGAACTTGGACTGGGGATATAGCTCAGTAGCACGGTACCTGCCTGGCAAGCTCAAGGTCCTGAGTTTGAGTCCCATTTCCAAAAAAAAAAAGACTGAACTTTACTTTTTTCGCCATCGGGGATTGAACCGAGGGCCTCATACATGCCAGGCCAACACTCTACTCCTGAGCCATAGTCACAACCCTTTTCTGGTAGTTGTTAATTTAATTTTTAATTTTTAATTTTGAGACAGGGTCTCTCTAGGTTGCCCAGGCTGACTTCAAACTTGCAATCTTCCTGCCTCAGCTTTCCCAGTGGCTAGGATTACAGGTGTGTGCTACCATGCCTAACGATTTTCAATTTCTTAAAAAGCAGGTTATGCCTTTATTTTTGAATCTTCAGTGCCAAGCATAGGACTTGATATGTAGTAGGTGTTTGCCACTGAATTTTCTACTGTCTTCTAATCTGTTTTCTCAATATATTTTTCTGACTATAAAAGTAATTCACATCCATTGTGAAAAAATTTTAAAATATTCATTGATCCTAGAAATATCAGGTGAAAAAGTCTTTACCCAAAGAATTATAAGAATAACCTAGTCAGGAATAGTGGTGTACACCTATAATCCCAGCACTTGGTGAGTGGAGGCAAGATTTCTGTAATTTTGAGGGCCAGCCTGTGTTACATAGTGAGACCCTGTCTTGAAACAAAAACAAAACTTCCAGTTGGTTTTAAAGCTCTTCTCTTGGGCTGGGGATGTAGCAGCAGCATAAGCACCTGCCTTACAAGCGCGGGGCCGTGAGTTCGATCCCTGGACTGATAAAAAAACAAAACAAAACAGAAAAACCCTTTGCATTGAGTTCATACTAAAGCTCTTCTCTCATTAAAGGTCACTGCTTATGTAACTTACATTCTTTCTTTCTTTCTTTCTTGGACTACATCTTGCTCTGTACCTCAAACTCGAGATTTTCCAGCCTCAGCCTCCACAGTGCTGGGATTACAGGCAAGTGCCACCATGCCTGGCTCCAATATTTTTTTTATTTAGATTTCAGTTTTTTTATTTTAAGGAAAATAAAGCCAAGCAAACCAAAACTGAATAAAATCAATCAAAAGAAACCAGTATAAGCTGACATAGGACTTCAAAACAATACGAAATCAACAGTGGTTACCATAATGCCTCTTGTTGTCTTCAAAATACCTGTAGATAC
Source organism: Dolichotis patagonum (assembly GCA_004027295.1). Lineage (NCBI taxonomy): Eukaryota > Metazoa > Chordata > Mammalia > Rodentia > Caviidae > Dolichotis > Dolichotis patagonum. The sequence continues at coordinate 6,591 of PVJX010017140.1, read as the reverse complement.
CGACATAGCACAAATGCAACAAAACAGAATAGAATAGAACCAATAAAAACAAAACAATGAATGCAATAAAGGACTTTAAGACAATAGTGAATCCAAAATGGCTACCATAATATATCTTGCTGTCTTTGAAATAGCTACTCATGCCATCCAATATAACAAAATCAAACAAAACAACACAGAATAAAACCCAACCCAACAAAACAATGAAAATGATACAAGACTTCAAGATAACAGGGAATTAACAATGGCTGCCACCTTCAGAAGGAGATTCCCCAGAGGCCACGCTGTGTCCTGTTATCCTCTGGACAGATGATCAGACCACTGGCCCTAGACCTGCCCAGTCAGTGAAACACCAAACACCACAGGATCCACCTGCATTTCACCTCAGTAGCTATCATCGCAGCCTGTGTTTCTCCGGACGCGCTGGTCACTTACACGGGGTGGAGTGGGTGGGGCTGGGCCTTGGTTCTTCTTGTTTCCCAGCCAACGGGCTGGGGTCTGCCTGTGCCCCAGCAGCGGCCTGCACATGGCGCAGGTTCACAGGGAGGCCTTCTTCTTGGTGCATTCTGGTTCTCTTCCCCCAATCTGCCTCCACTGTTTTTATACTTATAAACAAGATTATTGTAACATCTTTGTACACAAATTTTTGTTTCATTTTGTTTTTTGACACAGGGTCTCAATGTGTAGCCCAGGCTGGCTTTGAAGTTACCGTGTATCCCAGATAGGCCTTGAGCTCGTGGCAAGCCTCCAACCTCAGCTTCCCAAATGCTGGAATTACAGGTGTGCACCACCACGCCCAGTCTATACACAGATCTGTACTTTAGATTCTAGTCACTGCCTTAGGATTGATGCCTAGAAATGGAACCACTGAGCAAGAGGGCGGGAAAGTTCCAAGGCTCTTGTGACGGATCTTCAGCTACTGTTCGCTTCTGCCTCCCGCTGGCAGCTTCCAAGAGAGCTTGTCTCATCAGCTCCCCTGAAATTATGGCCACTTTGGGCAAAAAGGATACAAGAATAGTTGCTATTAAATGTGAGAGAAAAATTGCCTAGCTGGATGGTTTTAACGAGGGCATTTAGCAAGCCTTTGAAGCCTAATTACTGTTTAATCAATCTGAGGCACACAGCCTCGTTATTTTCTGTTTAGAGAGACAGAAAGGCAGCGCAGGGTTGGTAATTTTGCCAATGCCTTGCCGCCCTCGCTTCATTCCACCACCCAGCTTGAGCTGCGGTGTGTTTTTCTCTTCCTTGCTGGGTGCTGCAACCCCAGACCCTCCTCCCCTGTGCTGAGACGCGGGACAGGCGCCTCAGCAGCCTGCCTCCCTCTCGGGACACTCAGGCCCTGTGCCTGGGGCCCTCATAGTGCTGCCCACCAAGCCCCAGGCTGCCGAATTTCCTCTGCCTTCCTCCTCCACCCGACTCCGGCAAGCAAGGGCACCCCCGGCAGAGTTTCTCAAAGTCCGGGCCCCACCCCAGGACCGGCAGTGAGCCTCAGTGGTAAGCACGGGCCTAACCTTAAGGCCCCACGCCCTGTCCCTAACAGCACTACTGGGCCCACCTGACCTGGAGGGAGAAGCCCCGTCTACAGCCAGTTCCGCCGAATGGAAAAGGCCACAGCTCCCTCCCCTGTGCTCCCGGAGTGGAAGGTGTCTCCAGGGTAGCTGAGAAAGAGGGAAGAGTGCTCTGGCCAAGCCCAAGAAAGAATCACACCTACTCAAGTGTTCAGTGTGCACCCTCTGACTAGCAGTTCCCAGGCTAGAAATGGATTCTCGAAAATAGTCACACATGTGCAAAATGCTTTATACGAGGATTTTCCCTGTTTGAAATTTTTTTTAAAAGTCCACTAACAGGAAACTGGTTAAATAAAATAAAAAAGAGAGAGTTCTTCCTTACGCCAGGGTACCAGGCAGTTCTAAGTAATGGGAGTAACCCAGAAGCTGATTGAGGAAGATGGAAGGTTTGGGCCCTGCCTGCTTAACTTAGCAATTTAACAAGACCCTGTCTCCAAGAAAAGGAGTACCAAAGTGGCCTGCTTGTACGGGGTGCAGTTGGGTAGATACAGTAGGGTAACTGTGGGTGACAGTAGTTGAATGAAGCCCGGTACCCCCCCCAAATTGCTAATGAGAGGATTTTAGTGATCCCAACACAAGGAAATGATAGGTGTCTGAGGTGGTGGACCGGTTATTCTGACCTGATGGTTACACATTGTGTCCATGGGAAATGCCACAATGTACCCTATTCATACCTATTCTTACTGTCCATTGAAAGTTTGCGAATGAAGAGATACTGCTTATGCAACAGGAAACACTCAGTTTACTCACTCAGCATTTCCTGAGGGCCTCCTGCGTACCAGGCCCCGAAGTAAACAGACAGACCTCACAAGACTGCGGTGCTCCGTGCTGCTCGTGGGATGTATGCACATCGCTGGGGCTTAGGACTGAAGAGGAAGAGAGCAAACCTTGGAAAGAACTGTTTGCACTGGTTCCGTCCAGGCAGGGTGTAGAGGCGAGGGAAATGGTGGTAAATGAGGGTTTTCATGTTTTAATCTCTATGCTGTTACATTATTTGAATTTTTCACACTAAACATGCATCACACGGTAATTTAAAATAAAATGAGACGAGAGGATAAAACCAGTGGGAAATGCAGAGATAGAGCCCGTGGGGGCTAGGCCCCAAGGAGGCCTAGTGCCCCTGGGACCCCCGACGTCCCGCAGAAGCCGCCCAGAGCCCAGGGTCTGTCTCTGCCTGGCAGGCAGAGTCAGGATGCTCTGAGGCTGCAGTCAGTGTGGTCTTGGTCGCCTCATGGAGAGGTTTCCAGAGTCCAGCTGGGATCACTTGTCTTTCCCAGGATGGGAACAGGGCACCTCCAGCCCGGGTCCTCACTCTGAAGACTCTGAATGCACCGTCCAGTCATCTGGGGAGATTTCAAAACTCCTGCTGCCCCTCGTCTCAGTCACTACGTACTATCTGAAATGGGCCTGGGTGTCAGCATTTTTAAGTTTCCCTGATGACTTTGACGTGCAGCCTGGTGGAGAACCACAGCCCGGGGAGCCACATAATTCTTCCGGCTGCCACACCCGCACCCTGAACGTCACTGTCCCAGAACACTTGGAGCCTGTGTGACCCCTGCTCCCAGTCCGCACAAGGCCCCTTCCCTTCCGGGCACACCGCTCACCTGGACTGAGTTGTGTACAGATCGACAGTTTTGTGCCTGTCCCCTCAGGACGCTGTCCTTTCTAAGGCTTCTGTTGGCTCCTACAATGGCCCCTGGGACTTGGCCCTGTGCCCAAAACACCTAGGGACTCAGGAGAGAAAGGCTCATGGAAGCCACAAGAAAAAACGAAGAATGAGAATGGCTTGGTCCAGGATCCCTGAAGTTCAGAGTAAGCTTACACTCCTGGCTCTGTCTCCAGACATTCTCTACCTGGCCAGTGCGAGACACTGAGCTTGAGATTCCTCAGGGTGAACTTTGTGACTGAGGAATTTCAAAACAGGAAACTCAGCACCCAACATTCCTTATATTCCTAAAGAGCTTTGGTATTGGAGGGTTTGCCATGCAAGGCTGAACTCGACTTGGGACCATGCTTAGAAGTAGTTTCTGGCCCTGGCTGAAGATTAGAATCACTTGAGCAGCTTTTAAAAATTTGAGTTTTGCTGTGGTGATGCCTATAATCTCAGTGCTTGGGAGGCTGAGGCAGGAGGATCACCTCAAGTTCAAGGCTAACCTGGGCTACATAGTGAGCCTGAACTACATAGTGAGACCCTGTCTCAAAAAACAAGTGTTTAAACTGGACAATGCTAGCACTCTAAGAGGCTGAGGTAGGAGGAAAGCAAGTTAAAAAAGAAAAGAAAAGAAAAAAAGCAAGTTAGAGGTCAGCCTGGGTAGCTTAGTGAGACCCTATTTCAAAATAAAAAAGGACTCAGTATAAAGGCCTGTCCCACTACCACAAAATGAACAAATAAATATACAAAATAAATTTTTAAAATCTGAGTGTTTATATTAAATGAGGATTTCTGAGGAACTCAGGCGTTTGAGAGCGGGGAGGCTCCTGAGAAGATCCCAGCGTGCGGCCGAACTCACAAGCCTCTGCTGTGGCTGTGGGGCATGGGAACGGCACTGGCTTCCTCGCCCGCTACGCTACTTGGACAGTGGCAAGGTCCACCAGCCTGGGTGACTCCAGGGCCCGAGAGTATACTTTTATCTCATTGCCAAAGCTAGTGTTTCCTGGCTGAAGGCGCTGCCACCCAAGGGTAACTGTGTGGCTGGAGGTGCCACACACCCTTCAGGCCCTGCAGGGCACTCGGCCAGACAGAGCCTCCCTCAGGCCCACCTCCCGGCTCCACTAAGGACCTGAGGTGCTCCTGGGCTTCCACACGTGGCAGGTGGCTGCAGCGGAGCAGGGTTCCCGGGTGCGAGCGATGCCCGGGGGTGCCAGCCTGGGCGCCTCCTGCGGGGCTGAGGTCAAGGCTGCTCACAGCCGAGGGAGTGGACCTACCACTGTGCAGCAGCGAAGGCGGGCAGTGCTGCTGCCTGACTCAGCCTACGTCCAGCTGCGCATGCCGGACTCTGCTCCCCAAACCTCCCCTTCAGCCCACTGCTCCTTCCTGCCTGCACGTTCACCCCATGTAGCCCCAACCAGCCCCTCTCTCCTCTGAGCTGATAACAGAATCTGAAAATAAGGGGGCTGACGTCATTTATTTTCACCCATTTAATGTTTTATTATTTTGAAGGTAGTGAAATACAACAGAACAAGACGGAACAAAGCCAATCGAGACAATACAGTGAAACTGGTACAGAACTTCACAGCAGGTTACCGGGATAACAGTAACAGGTGCCATAGTATATCTCATTGTCTTCACAATAGTTGTTCTTTCAATCAGGCATAGCAAAATCAAACCAAATACAGAACATTATAGAGCTTATCAAAACAGAATATTGAATAGAGCGATACAATTTATCAGAACAAAGCAGAACAGTGCTAACAATATTTGCCCTCAAAGAGATGGTAGAGGGAAATCCTCCTATTTGCTATATTGCCTATGGTCCACCTCCCAAGAGATGCTCAGACCTCTGGCTCCCAGTTGCTAAGGAGCGGGGGATAGGATGTTTGATTTTATGCCCGCGTGCCGGCAGGCGCACGGCTGCTTACCAGGGAGGCGGGCTGGTCGCTTCAGGGGGCTGACTTCAGTGAGCTTCATTCCCTTACAGATTTCGACCCTTGATGATGACTGCTACTCCTTTTTTAAACATGGGGCTTTGAGCCGCGCACGGCAGTACATGCCTCTACTCCCAGCGTGGGCGGGTGGGGGGTGCTGAGGCAGGAGGATTACCACAAACTCCAGGCCAGCCTGAACCGAGGTGTGGCTCTGGGGGTAAGAAATGATATGAAGACATGGAGACCGCCTCCCCCACCTTTGGGGGCACTTCTGAGGTTACTTGTTGCAGTGATTTAAAGAGACACGGCGTGGTTGTGAGGGGGAGCAGCCCCACTGGGCTGCAGATGTGGCTCCGCGCTGGAGCCCTGGCCTAGCTGGCCAGGGGTCTTAGGTTCTATCCCCAGCACTGCCAAAACTAAATAAATGAATGAATGAAAATATAGGGTTCTAGCAGAGCGGAGGGGCACACACCTAGCACTTAGGAGGCTGATGCAGGAGATGTCTGCCAGTTTGAGGGCAGCCTAGGCTTCAAAGCGAGTTCAAGGCCAGCCTGAATCAGATAGCAAACCTCTGTCTCGAAAAGACCAAAAAAAAAAAAAAAAAAAAAAAACTGGGTTCTGATTTCTTACTCCAGAGAGGTAGGGTGACACTTCATAGGCTTAAGCTTCAGTCTGTCAAGGAAATAACCTGTGAGGAGGATTTTATGGTTACCAGAGTTTGCTGGTTGTTAAGTTTGCCCTTTTTGTGGTGGTGCACTCCTGTAATCCCAGCACTTGGGAGGCTGAGGTAGAAAGATCATTCGCAAGTTCGAGACCAGCCTGGGTTACAAAGTGTGCTCAAGGCCAGCCTGAACTGCATAGCGAGATCCTGTCTCAAAAAAATCTTTCTTTGGGGATTTAACTCAGCAGCATAAGTTCCTGCCTTGCAAACTCATTGTCGTGAGTTCGATCCCCGGTATAAAAAAAAAAGTTTGCTCTTTTGCTTTTTCTATCTTTGTGTATGTACTATATTTTTTAAAAGCTATTTTCATTTTTAATGACTCATAAGGAGCAAAATAAAAGATAGGTAACAGGAAGCAGGGAGATAGATCTTTCTCCAATGGGAAGGGATCAACAGATGGAGGGGCAGGAGTGGGAGTGGGGAGGAGACAAAAAATTAACAGGGGTTATGCATCTGTACCTGCTCCCCACGACGAATGCAGTCATTATGTGCTGCAAACATGCACCAATAAAAACAAAAAACAATTTAAAGTACTGTGTAGACATCACAAAATTTATTTCTAATTTGTCAACATGCATCCTTTGAGAATGTCCCTTAACAGCTGTTTTCTTAAGTCTGGGTCCAATCCTGGATCCTGTGTTGCATTTAAGTGTCCACCTTTTTTGGTCTCGTTGAATACAGAACAATTCCTCAGACAAATCTGACCTTTTGTGACCC